>PVIU01005516.1:55343-83410 GCA_004026605.1 Ondatra zibethicus | reverse complement strand
ATGCTGGTCTCGGAAGAGGCGATTGGCGAGGCCCGCTGCCCATCATCGACCCTACTTCCTGGCCAGCCCCGGAAACCAGCACGCGCTGGGAGGGGTGGGGGAGATAGCGGCAGCAGTAGCCCCGGCCCTCAGAGAGCCGGCAGTGGGGAGGGTGTTGGGGTACGGCCCCCCACCATTCCTGCCGATATGGGCCCAGCTTCCCACTCCCACCACCCCTCCATCGGCCGGGGCTAGGATATCCCCAAATCCTGTCGCCCCCTTGGCACCGACACCGAGACAGAGATAGAGCCAGCCGCCACCACCGCTGCCGCAGCCTGGCTGGGGAGGGGGCCCGTCCCCCAGGCCCCCCGCCCCATTGAGGTGTGGGCGGGAAAGGGGTGGGAGGAGGGCGCGGGAAGGGGCCGGGATGGGGGAGAGATGGGGCTGGGAGGGCCGTCTGGGGGCAGGGTGGCTGGGGAGAGGGGCCTGAGCGGAAGAATGGGAGCGGCGAGGGCTGGGGACAAGCTCCGAGGTGGAGGGCTTGCCTAGCGGGCCCGAGCCGGGTGAGGGGAAAGATGGGAACTCCGAATTTGGGACGGGGGGTGTGGACAGGGGAATCGCGGAGAGGGGATTCCCTTCAGGTTCCCCAGCCCTTCTGCTGCGCCTTGGCCCCACTTGACTTTTGGGTGAACGTGAGGCGGCCAGGACTGCTTCCTAGGAATGCTGTCAGGCTCCCGGTACCCTTTGGGCACAGAAGCACTTATTTCTCCGCGGCCCTCCACGTTGGAATAGACCCGTACTAACACGCGAGCGTCTTGTGGGAGGCTCTGAGAGCCTTTGACAGGTTGCGTTGCTTGTGTTCAGCTGACTGCCGCTGTAGGGAAGGAAGGACGGATGTTTAAACGTCCTCATCCTTCACGTCCCATGTCTTGTGTTAAGTTTGTGACATGCTCCAGTGCCAAGTGTACGCCAGGACTTGGCGTTTTACATCTGTTGGGGGTTCCCATGTTGCTTACAAGCTTTTTATTTTCACATGCTTGCTTGTTTGGCTTCACAGGTGCTCACCCACAGCCCTGGAGTATGCAGGGTTTTCCTGTGTGTGACCCAGTGGCTAGCCCTGCTGTGATCACAGGGCTTGTTTGCCTTCATGTGGTTCTCACCACAAATCTGCAAGCCCTGTGATGTGACCTGTCAGTGTGGCGTAACCATGACATGTGCTTCTGGTTGCACCTGCCATTTATTTCGTATGTTTTGAGACAGGGTCTCTCTGTGTAGCCCAGGCTGACCTCAAACTCACAGCGATCCACCTGTCTCTGCCTCCTGAGTGCTAGGGTTAAAGGTGTGCACCACTATGCCCACCTAAGTTGTTGACATAGCCCATACTGGCCTTGAACTTGACACGGAGTCAGGGAGCCAGGCTGGCCTGGAATTCCTGGCCTTCTGCCTTCCACGTCACCACACCTGGTGTCTCCGGACCATTCATTTGCTTTACTTTGCTGACCTCCTGACCTGTGTCCTTACGTTTCCCTCCACTGGCTGTGTCGTCCTTTAGTGCAAGTCCACCCTGTGGTGAGCCCCCAGTGTCCGTGTCCATAGGGACCATAGCGCCCCACTCTCTGCACTGTTGGCACACGCCTGATGACCAGAGTGTGCTGGTGTGTTGTCCCACTCTGTGTACTGAGAGAGACATCTTCATGGTTTGTATGCTGGCTTCCCTGTGGCCGTGTGTAAATGGGTTGCTGTAAGGCTTGTTGTCAGTATTTGGGGGAGGTGATGTTTCCTAATGCTCCTCCATCAGCGCGTCCATCCCTGGCCGGCAAGTGTAACTCACTGTCTCAGCACGCGCCCAGCATGTGAAACAAAAACAGAACCATATTCCCAGTTAATAACTGATCAGTTTGTGGGCGTGTCTTCAGCCTTAGAAAACCTTCACCAAGATTTACTGAGCACTCCCTGAACCTGCTTCTGTCTGGGCATGGACATAAGACACGGTCCCTGTCACAGTCCCTGCTCACGGCCAGGAGGAGGTGAGCAGGGAAGGCCAGTGAGCTTTTTTTCATTTTGTTTTTTTAAGACAAGATTTCTCTGTGTAGTTTTGGAACTCACTCTGTAGACCAGGCTGATCTCGAACTCACAAAGACCCACCTGCCTCTGCCTCCCGAGTGCTGGATTAAAGGCGTGCGCCACCACTGCCCGGCCAGTGAACCTTTACCCACATTGGGTTATCACTAGTTCTCAAGCCCAGTGAACAGCAGACTTACCTGGAAGGCATGTTAAAATACAGGCTGGCCCAGTGCCCAGGCTCATTATGTCTGGGTGAGGCCCAGAAGTTATATTTGTACACCTTGACAACCTCTGACACGAGGCGTGGTGGCCCACACCTTAGTCCCAGCATTCAGGGACGGCAGGAAGAGTGTCACGACCAGTCTGGGGATAGTCAGGGGATAGTCAGGGATATGCCAGGAATCTGTAATGAAAACAGGGGCCTGGAAAGGTGGTGCTGAGCTGTGTGAAGCCAGAGGAGGTAGGGCCTGCCAGCCACAGGGAGCAGTGTGTCAAAGCATTAACTCATGAAGGACCTGTGGTAAACCTGAGGAAGGCAAGGAAATCATGTTGGAAATGGAGTCAAAGATAGAAGCAAAGTCAGCTTTTCAAAAAAGGCCTTTTGGAGAGAGAAATGCTCAGATTTAGGGTGCAGAAGCCTGTCTGTAGAGAGGAGTGGAGGGCAGCGCTAAGGGGGTGCAGTATACAGGTGGGAATGAAGGGTGGGCTCCAGTGTCCTGGGCCCTTCCAAGTTCAGGAAGAGAGAGCCTTTGACCTGCCTGGAGACACAGGTCCACAGCACCCTTTCATCCGCTGTGACCCTGCTGCCCACAGTGGGGCAGTGGAGTAAAGAGGAAGGACCCAGAAGGCAGGTTCTGCAGGCAAATGTCTCACATGCCTGAGCCTCTCCGCATCCTAGCAGGTGGTTCCTTATACTCTGCTCCGTGTCTCTGCTACGGCCTCTTGCTGACCTGCCTGCCCACACTGCCTCCTCCATGAGGCCAGAGGGAGAGAATAGTCGGGTTTGTTTGCCTGTCTGGAGAAGAGCATTGGTATGTCGTGTGTAGGGTCATAAAGAACTCCACTGGGGGATAAGAGACTTTTCTAGACATGTGTTTACATTCCTTTCTCTGTCACTGGGTATGATAGAAATTTATGTATGTGTGTGAACATTAGCCTTTGTATGCTTGGGATTTTCTGGATATCTGACATGAGCCTTTTCCTTGTTCCACAGTATTCTGTCACTGTCTCCATGTCTGCTCTGTGTGTGTGTGTGTACAGTGACAGTATGTAGCAGGGCTCGGGAGCACAGGATGTCTAGGCTTAACCGAGAACCTATTGCCGAGGAGCTGTGTGGCCCCAGTAATGCTGATGGAACTTTGTAAACTATCTCGTGGCCATACATAGGGTTGAACATACTGTATAAACCAGCGCTGTCTACCCGAAATAAAATGGAGCCGCTCTTCGGTTTTAAATTTTTTAATTTTACTTATTATTTTTTTACATGCCAATCCCAGTTCCCTCTCCCTCCGCTCCTCCCCATTCCCCCACTCCACCCCCATCCACTCTTCAGAGAGGTTAAGGCCTCCCCTGGGAAGCCATTTAGGTCTAAGCTTCTGATAACCACAGTAAGAAGGGGAAAAAGAAGCAGTGAAGTATGTTTTGTTGGGTGTTTTTTTTTTTTTTTTTTTTTTGGTTTTTCGAGACAGGGTTTCTCTGTCCTGGAACTAGCTCTTGTAGACCAGGCTGGCCTCGAACTCACAGATATCCGCCTGCCTCTGCCTCCCCAGTGCTGGGATTAAAGGCGTGCGCCACCACCGCCCAGCTGTTTTGTTGATATTTTTAATGGAGACCATCAAGCCAGAAGGTTCAGTACTGGTGGTGCTCTTTCCTAGGGTGCACAGGGTCCAGCACAGAGCAGGGTGTTATTAATGGGGTATTTTACATGTATGCTTTTCACCCAGAATCCTCAATATTCTGGTGTGCATTTAATATTCCCAGTCCCTCTCCATCGAGAGTGGACATACAGATATAGACAGCCTGTCCAGACCAGGCCATGGCGTCTCATGCCTGTCAACTCAGCATATAGGAGACAGAGAGGACCGCTGTGAGCTAGAGACCACCTGGGCTACGAAGCTCCAGGCCAACTTGGATTAAAATGAAACCTTGCCTCAAAAAAAAGTCTGTTCCCTTATCACTTAGCCGGAGCTATCTCAGGCTGGGTTCCCTTATCACTTAGCCGGAGCTATCTCAGGCTGGGTTCCCTTATCACTTAGCCGGAGCTTTGCCTCCTGGTTTTACCTGGCTCCTCTCACCTGCAGGTGACCAGAATGGAGCTGTGGCCCGGGGCCTGGACGGCGCTGCTGCTGCTGCTGCTCCTCCTGCTGTCCACCCTGTGGTTCTGCAGCCCCAGTGCCAAGTACTTCTTCAAGATGGCCTTCTACAACGGCTGGATCCTCTTCCTGGCTATCCTCGCAATCCCTGTGTGTGCAGTGCGAGGACGCAATGTCGAGAACATGAAGTAAGGGCCAGGGGGTGAGAATCGGTGGGTCCTGAGGGCAAGGATGGGGGAAAGGACTGCAGAGACGCCCAGAAAGTCATAGGCAGGCGGGCACACAGAGGCACGGAAATGGGCATCAGTGGACCCCACTGGGCCCCCTTGCCATGACCCCACAGGATCTTGCGTCTGATGCTGCTCCACATCAAATACCTGTATGGGATCCGAGTGGAGGTGCGGGGGGCTCAGCACTTCCCTCCCACGCAGCCCTACGTTGTGGTCTCCAACCACCAGAGCTCCCTCGACCTGCTCGGTGAGGCCTCATCACAGGGCCCCGTCCGTCCTCTAGCTGAGTTTTCTCTTCTGATCCTCCTTCTCTAGAGACCTTAATTCCCCCTCCTCTTGAGTGTCCCCCTCCTCAGGTCTCCTCTCCTGGGGTGGGTCTGCCCTCAGCAGGTGCACACGCCTGTAGTCAGGTTTGATTTCTCAGGGCTCCTCCGATCCACCTCTCTCCAGTTTGTGTGGGTGGTGACCTGGGGTGAGTGTGGTGCCTGCGCTGACCCTGCTTATACCCTCATCCGTACCCCATCCCCACCCCTGCCAAGGGATGATGGAGGTGCTTCCAGATCGCTGTGTGCCCATTGCCAAGCGTGAGCTGCTATGGGCTGGCTCTGCTGGGCTGGCCTGCTGGTTGGCGGGAGTCATCTTCATTGACCGGAAACGCACGGGAGATGCCATCAGTGTCATGTCTGAGGTGGCCCAGACCCTGCTCACCCAGGATGTGAGTCCTCCTGAGATGGGATTGGGATTAGGGAGCAAATGGCTGCAAACCACTGATAATCAGTGCTGTGTCCGCATGGCAGCCTCTGACCCGCTGCGCGTATGTTCTGACCTCTTTCCCTCAGGTCAGAGTCTGGGTTTTTCCTGAAGGAACAAGAAACCACAATGGCTCCATGCTGCCCTTCAAACGTGGCGCCTTCCACCTTGCAGTCCAGGCCCAGGTGATCACTGCTTTCTGCTCATCAGCATCCAGACCCCTTTCCTTCCTTCCCAGGACGGATGCACTTACTTCTCTGGCTTTGCCTCTTCTTCCTAGGTTCCCATTGTCCCCATAGTCATGTCCTCCTATCAAGACTTCTACTGCAAAAAGGAACGCCGCTTCACCTCGGGTAAGCTCGCCTGGCTTGAGGGCTCTGAGCAGGTCTGGGGAGGGCATGGCCAGGAAGTTCATGGGAGGCTGGGGAATGTCCCTGAGGCAGGGGACCTTAAGTACCCACTGGACATGCCAGGTAGGTAGGACCAGTCTCCCCAAGAGGGACTGTACAGTCTGGAATGGAAGGTGAAGCTGATGTGCAGAGCTGTGCCGATAACAGCTCTGACACTGGCCGCACACTGGAGTCCTGGAGAGGCCTGGACAGCAGCCTGGGGATTTTGTTAGCAGCTGGCGAGCAGAGCAGAGCAGCGGTCATCCTGGTTTCCAGGAGAGACCCGGAAGGTGGAGGAAAGGCGTGGCGGGATGGCACTACAGTTGGCCGAGACCCAGGAGTGCCAGCCATGGTGCTGTTCCTCACCCTCCCCCCAGGACGATGTCAAGTGCGGGTGCTGTCCCCAGTGCCCACAGAAGGGCTGACACCGGATGATGTCCCAGCTCTGGCGGACAGAGTCCGGCACTCCATGCTCACCGTCTTCCGGGAGATCTCCACTGATGGCCTGGGTGGCGGTGACTGTCTGAAAAAGCCTGGGGGAGCGGGCGAGGCCCCGCTCTGAGCTTCCTCCTACCCTTCCCCTCTTCCTACCCACACCTCTGACCCAGAGCCTGAAGCAGGGCCAGGCCCTCTTCCTGGGTCCCCACTCCCTACTCTCCTTTTTGAGTCTTCAACTTCTGAAGTGAATATGGATGCAGCATCGCTCCATGTCCTTCCCCACCCCACCCACGGACTCTCCTGCGTGGGCACAGTCTCCACTCTGATCCCCACCTGCCATCTTGTCTTGTGGGACAGTTGCCTCCCCTCATCTCAAGTGGCTCATCGGATACAAGGGTGGGGGACATTCCATCCCATCCTTCCCCAATGGTCTCTTTGTGGCCTTCTCTTCCTCTCCACCCCACACTGGACAATGGACTCATCTGTTCTGTGGAACAATCCATTCCTCACGCCAAGTCCACAGATTGAGTGGGCCCATCTGCTGGTGAGGACTCCTCCCCCTGTGGCTGGAAGCTGCACCTGAGCACTCCTCCCCAGCTCACCTGTACTGTCACCCTCAGCGGGGCTGGGCTCTTCTAACTGGGAAGCCTCATCCCTGCCCATGCCAGGGGCTGAGCACCCTCCAAATGCCAATTCTGCTTCCCCGAACCCCTTGGTAGAGGTCTCCAGGGTCCTGGCCCAGCACCATCTAACCAAATTCTGGAGGGGCAGACCTTAGTAGCTGCGCTCTCTGCTCCCTGGGGCCTTAGGGGAAAGAACCTGACCCTGGTGAGAGGGAGAGGAGGGCGCTTAATTTATTTCTCTTTCTTTTGAGGTACCTCCCCCTCTGAGCCAGTTTTCATTTCCTCCCAGTGGCACTGGCCACTCCCCCTGCCTCCCACTCTAGACCCATTCCTAAGACCCAGGAAGTAGGCTGGGGGCAGAAGGAACGAGTGGGATCCAGTTTTGTGCGGTTGGTTTTTATTGTGGGGTAACAGCAGGCAACTGAGAATAAAGAGAAAGAGAGATCTGGGGGCTTTCTGTGGCTCGTTGCGCCTCGGTGGTCAGGTGGTCGTTCCCCATCTACCAATCCCAGATAAGGCAGTTTCTGTATAAATTAGGGATCCAGGCTGCTGCGGGAGGGAGCTCCTTGTCAGCTGTGGAAGTTTGGGCCCAGGCTGTTGTCCTCACAGGCACCTGGTTAATGGCAGAGAGGCAAGGTGTCTGTAGTCAGGTCACCCAACACTAAGCAAGTGACCCAGGGAACGGGTCTGGGGTAAGGACAGTGGTCGAGGTTTTGTAAGTGAGGTGCTGAGCTGACACTGTCTTTAGTTGTGGAGGAGGAGCGGGGACTCACAGGCTCCTAGCTTTTCCTCAAGCAGCAGCACCTGGTCACTGAGGGACTCGATCCTGTCACCCCGGCCCCACAGCTCAGCCACCTGTTCTGGCTGCAGCTCTTCCGGCGGCATGGGCAGCACTGCTCGGACCCAGGCCCCAGCCTGTGTGGCCCACTGTAAAGGAAAGTGGTACCTCAGGATTCTGGGAAGGTCCCGGGTGCATGTGCACCCCCGTGCCTCTGCCCACTGCTCACCTGCTCCAGCCGCTCCAGGCGCCCCCGCAGCTCTGTGACCTCCCACCTCAGGTTTCGCTCCTCACGTTCCGCTTCCCGTACTAGGACAGAGGAGACTGTGAGCATGGCCTCGCCTACTAAGAGCACCCAGGCTCACCCCACAGGCATCCCATACCCACCTTCCACACTGAGGATGCTGGCACTTGTTGAAGATTCCAGAGGCCCTGCTGCACAGGTGCGTCCATCTGAACCCAGAACCAGGGGGTGCGGACAGCCGCACGTGAAGCTGCCCAGGGTGTTCAGACAGCCGTGAGAACAGAGGGTGAACCTGGTCCTGCATTCATCGATGTCTAGTTACCAGAAAACAGAGGGGGCTGAAGGGGGCAGGGCACCATGGTGGGTGAGGCAATCCCAGCACCCTCCCCCATTGTGGGGCAACCTGCCTACTCACCCACGTGGCAGTGTTTCCCTCCCCAGCCCGGGGCACACTCGCACTGGTCCGGTCCAGTGCAGACACCTCCATTAAGACAAGGCTTGGAGCAGATGGCTGGGTGCATTTGAAAGGAAAGAGAGTTAAGACCTGGACTCAGTGCCAGGCCCCAGCACCACGAAGTGCCTCCCATGAAGGCCTCAAGCCCCAGCCTCACTCACCTTCACAGGTGAGAGCCCCTGGGTGTGGCTTCTTCCAGCCCTGGCAGCACACTACATGCGTCTGCTGAACCTCCCGCCTCACCTCCCGCCAGGCCACGCGGTAAGTGGTCCTAGAACACAGAACTGGGTCAGGATTCCGGGTACCCATCCTAGGCTTGGTTCTGGGGGAGTGCTCGGGCATCACCTCTCACCTGTAGGTGCTGCATACCCGCCTGCCAGCACACAGGGTCAGGTAGGGCTTGTACACCGGTTGACTGTAGGACTCGTTGTATCGGAGTGGAACCACCAGGGTCTGGTTGGAGCAGACCCCCACACTGCGGCCATGCCGGGGTGGAGGTGGGAGGCACTGAGCGTGGCTACCCTCAGCCTGGAGGGCCTCATGCAGCTGCTGAGGCCCGGTGCCCTCATTCTAAATTTTCAGTTTTGTTTTGCCTCTGCCAAGTCTACCCCACCCCCCCAGTGTTCTCACTTTGCCCCCCCACTTGCTGTCACCTTTGTTTGAAAGCTCCTCCTTTGCGCCCCTCGCCTGACATCAGTAGCAGGAGGAATGAGAGTCCAATCTGGAAACCGCCCAGCTCAGCCCTGAGCCCCATGGTTCTTCCAGACTCTGTGGGCTACAGACAAGCAGTTACAGGCTTCTCTCTGGCTGGTCTAGCCTCAGCCCTCCTAAAACAATCTCCTGAGGTCAGGACGTTCACTTTTCTAAAGAAGTCACTCACATGGCCTGCAGCAGCCTGTGCATTTTGTCGGACATGTCCTGCCATCAGCCAGGCTCTCCTTAGCTGGAACTCATGGCCAGCCCTTCCCACACAGCCCTCCTCCGTGTGCTGCCTCCAAACTAGACAGCCCACACCTTCCACACAAACCCAAGCATGTTACACAGCTCTGCCTCCATCCCTCTCCCTCACACACACACCAGACACACCCTCACTCAGGAACCCTCCTTCCCAGCCCATACCCACCCTAAGGCCAAGCAGTCCCAATCCCATCCTCCACTGACTTCCTCTCCCCATGCCATCTTCACTGCTCCCTACCTGTTTCCCTGTCCAGGGAGTCTGCAGTCCCAGGCAGCAACCCTAGCAGCAGCCGCCCAGACTGGTGGGCGGGCCTCTCCAGCTGGGAAAGGCGAGGGGGCGGGCCCAGACAGCACCTTCCCACTCCTGCTCCTTCGCACAAGGCTCTCAGTCTCAGGCCGGTCCTGCCTCCCTCACCCTCTCTTCAGCCAAGAGCTGCTGAGAAGGACCTACATAACCTTTGAAGGCCCACAAACCAGAAGTTTCTGGCTCTAGTGGCAACCAGCACCCACCCCCTTCGACCTAACAGACTGTGGGAGAATGTGAGGACAGGGAGACAGGAGAGCTGAGCGAGGGCAGACCATGGCCAAGCAGGCAAGATCAGCTGAGGAAAAAAAGCAGTCACAGAAGGGCAGGGGCGCCCAAGGCACCAGGGGAAACTGCCTCAACCTTTGATGGCATTTATTGGGGGTTGGGGGACACCACCCCCAAGCCAGAACAGACAGGGCTCTATTGTCTCAGTGTGAATTCCTCCTCCCAGGCAAAGGGAGACCCACTGTATAGCCCCTCACCCAGCCCTGACCTACAAAGGTCAAGGGGCGTGACACATGCCCACCCTGACCCTCAGCCCCCTCGTCTAGTCCGGGGGTGGCAGGCCAATTCTACCCATGAGGCTGAGGCTCAAACTGCCAGAGCCCGGGGCTCAGCCCCCTAACCCTAGGCCGGGACAGGAAGAGAATTGTCTTCAGCAGGAAAGAACACACAGAGAGTCAGGAACCTAAACAGAATGGGCATTGAGAAGGCGGAAACACCAAGGGGGTCCCCACCCCACAGCAGGCATCTGGGCACCCAGCCCCAGGCTTTCCATCCCTACCCTCTTAGGGCAGACCAGGTCCCCTTCACCTGGGAATAAGCCAAGCCACACTGAGGAAAGGGAACTTTATTTTTATAAATACAGGGAACACCCGCTCAAGGGTCGTTAAAAGAGGGGCTGGGGCCTCAAGACCTAGGCTCCCAGGGGATACCCCAACACTGATCATAGGGACTGGGGGATCCCCAAACCTGAGATGGGCCTTGCAGGCCACAGATATTCCCCAACAATGACACTTCAAAAGTGAACTGTCCCCATAGGGGAACCTCAGAACCCCTCACGGGCGCCCCTCTTGGTGGGGAGGCTGGCAGGGAAGTTGAGAAAAGGGACACTGAACAAAAGCTAAAAATGTCCTGAGTGGCCTGAAAGGGCCCCTGTGGGGGCAGGGGCTGGGTTCTCCTCCGGTACAGCCAGACCCGGAGGAGCAGCAGCCGCGGTGAAGCCAGTTAAAAACCTGGTGCTCGCTTCCCAACCTCAGCCGTGGGAGAAAGGGAGAGCATGGAGCCATCCCCAGCGAGGATGTGAGGTAGGGGACCAGGACTTGTCATTCACAGAGGAGCAGAGGGGAGGACTCAGGGAGCCCTGGTGGGGTGGGGCAGTGTGGGAGCCATGAGGTGGTCACAGGCATGCCAGAGCCTGGCCTCTGTTTGCCAAGGCCACCACTTGGTCTCTGGGCTGGGGAATTCCTGAGGGCATCTTCAGGAGAGCCATGGTTCAATGCAAGTATCATAGAGCGTGCGGTTGGAGTGCCAGGTGGTATGAGAGATCCCAGCCATTGGACACCTCACTATGGCTCCCCGGGCCAAGAGAGTCTTCAACCCAAAGGAGTCTCGCAAATAAACCTTCAAGGTGGGTGGAGGGGCATGGAGACACAGGGAAAAGACAAAGTGAGGTGCTGCTGCTGCCCAAATCACCCCCGACCCCCACTGCCCCCTCTGCCCCGGCCCTATGAGGCAGACCCTTCAGCTCAAGGGTCAGAGGCAGAAACTCAATGGAGGGAGAAAGGAAATTGTTCCAAGGGGCTTACCGGCTGCTCCTCCATCTCCAAGACCGTCTCGTTGGCGTCATAGAAACCAAAGAAGCTACAGAAAGATTTGCAGGGAGAATATCAGGAGAGCTAGAAAACCAATGTGTGCTAGTGTCCCAGAGAGACTGAAGGCCCCTGGAGGACACCGAATCTTTGATAGAATCTGGGCACAGGGACACACTTAGAGGCGGGAGTGTGGAGTGTTCAAGGCCAGAGGGGGCTGCATAAAACCTGTCTCAAATAACAAAAAAACAAGGACAGTTCCTGACTTCGAGAGTTTAAGGGCCGGAGAGATGGCTCAGCCGCTAAGAGCACTGGCTGCCTTTCTAGAGGACCCAGGTTCAATTCCCAGCGCCCACATGGAGTCTCACAACCATTTGTAACTAGTTCCAGGCAATCAATGCCATCTTATGGCCGCCTTGGACATCAGGCATGCATGTGGTACATACATGTACATGCAGGCAGACCATTCATATACATACTTCTTCTTTCAGCATTAAAAAAAAATTAAGTTTGGGGGGTGGAGAGATGGCTCAGCATTTTGGTCTCCCTGAGGGCACCTGCACTCATGCATGAAGTGCACACACCCTCATGTAGACACACCCACATGTGATTTGAGAACCAAGTGTGGTAGTGTATGTCTATAGTCAAAACATTGAGAGGCAGGAGGCTCTCAGTGAGTTCAAGGCTAGCCTGGTCTACATAGTGAGCTCCAGGATAGCCAGGGCTATGTAGAGAGACCATGCCTCAAAAACCAAACAATTGAAACACAGAAAAACAAGCCTAGCATTGATACTAGATTCAACACTCACTGCTGCAAAGAAGCCAGCTGGTCATTTTTGCAGGGTCTCACTGTGAACCCCACACTGACCCTGATCCTCCTGCCTCCTCCTCCTCGTGAGTGCAGGGAGGATAGGCATGTGGTACGGTGTTTAGCTGAATTTTTTAAATTTTTACTTGATTTTTTTGTTTGTTTTGAGGCAGCTTCTCATTATGTAGCCTTGGCTGGCCTAGAACTCAGAGATCCTCTGGCCTCTGACTCCAGGTGCACAGCAAGCCATGTCCAGCTAAAATTTAACTTTGTGTGCATGTCATGAGATGATGTGGAGGTCAGAGGCCAGCTCTGTGGGTTCAGTCCTCCCACTTTTTAACTCCCACTGTTTTGATCCAGGGATCATGTGGCCAGGCATCTTTACAGACTCAGCCAACTTTTTTTTTTTTTTTAAATTAATATTGCCAGATGCAGTGGTGTACGCATTAACTCCAGCGCTCAGGAGGCAGCGGCTGGAGGAGCTGTGAGTTCCAGGACAGCTAGGGCAACACAATAAGACCCTCTCAAAACAGGAAAAACCTGGGCAAGTTCTGGACAAGTGCCAGCTGTTACAAGGCCCAGGAGTGGGGGCTGGAGAGGTGGCCCAGTGGTTAAGAGCATGGCTGCTCCTCCAGAGGACCCGGGTTCAATTCCCAGCACTCACACGGCAGCTCACAACTGCCTGTAACTCCAGTTCCAGGAGTTCCACTACCTTCAAACATACACATGCAAGCAAAACACTATGCACATAAAATAAAAATAAATAAAGTCCAGGAGTTGCGTGGTGGCCAGTGCCTTTAGTCCCAGCATTCAGAAGGCAAAAGCAGGTGGATCTCTGAGAGTTCAAGGCCAGCCTGGTCTACAGAGTGAGATCTAGGACTATAGAGAGACCTTGTTTCAAAAACCAAAACAGAAGCCGGAGGTGGTGGCACACACCTTTAATCCCAGCACTCGGGAGGCAGAGACAGGTGGATCTCTGTGTGTTCGAGGCCAGCCTGGTCTACAAGAGCTAGTTCCAGGACAGGCTCCAAAGCCACAGAGAAACCCTGTCTCGAAAAAAACAAAACAAACAAAACAGTCCAAGAATCTGTGGAGAATAAGAAAGCAGGCTGGACAAAGACATGTGCTCAACTATAGCAGCATTGCTTGTCATAGCCAGAACCTGGAAACAACCTAAATGCCCCTCGATCGAAGAATGGATAAGAAAAATGTGGTACATTTACACAGTGGATTACTACACAGCAGAAAAAAATAACGACAGCTTGAATTTTGCAGGAAAATGGATGGAGCTAAAAAACATTATTTTGAGTGAGGCAACCCAGACACAGAAAGACAATTATCACATGTACTCACTCATAGGTGATTTTTAAACATAAAGCAAAGAAAGCCAGCCTACAAACCACAATCCCAGAGAACTTAGACAACAATGCGGACACTAAGAGAGACTTACATAGATCTAATCTACATGGGAAGTAGAAAGTAGAAAAAGACAAGATCTCCTGAGTAAATTGGGAGCATGGGGACCCTGGGGGAGGGTTGAAGGGGAGGGGAGAGGCAGGGAGGGGAGCAGAGAAAAATGTAGAGCTCAATAAATATCATGGGTTCTGAGGGATAAAAAAAAAAGAAAAAAGAAAAAGAAAGCAAGCTGGTTATGAGGCCTGGCCAGGGAGGGATGTCCCAGGCAAAGGGGACAAGGAAGATACAGCTGGGTGGGTACAGCAGAGCTAGGCTGGAGGGAGGAAAGACGGAACCCCAGACTTCTGTCTATCAGATCTCATTATATTGTGTGGAAATGCCCCTCCATGGAAGGGAAGGAAAACCTAGCAGACAGCCCATTCTCACTGATCACTAATGCTGCAAGTGCAGGCAAGCCCTGATCACCCCCAACTAGGTTGTTGCAAGGATGGAGTTAGCTAACAGAAGGAGAGGAGCTAGAGAAACCCCTCGTCAGTTAAGAGCATGGCGTGCTCTCCGGACACAAGTTCAGTTCCCACACTGGTGGTGGGGGATGGGAGTGGTGGTCACAGCTGCCTGTAACCCCTCTTCTGGCCTCCACAGGCACCTGAACTCACACACCCACACTCTCACACAGGACTTTAAATAGGGATGCGATGGCTCGGCAGGCAGAGGTGCCTGGTGCCAAGCCTGACAAGCAGAGTTCAATCCCCCAGTCCCATACAATGGGAGATGTCCAAGCCCTGCAGGTTGTCCTCAGATCCCCAAGTATGTGCGGTGGGTGGTACGTGTGCACACTCACTAAGTATGTGACTAAACTGAAAATAATAAGTCCTTACAAAAAAGCTCGGGGGATAAAACAGTGCTTTGGGGCATGCCATACGCTATATAACCATGAGCTGTTACAACCATGGGTTATTAATATGAAATGGCATTATGTACATAAAGACACCCTAGTCTTGTACTGTTTCCTCTTCCTCAACCCTCCCAACATCCTACTGTCTCACTTTTCAACTTCCCATGTAGATTATATCTATGTAAGTCCCTCTTAGTGTCTAAGTTCTCTGGGACTGTGGTTTGTAGGCTGGCTTTCTCAAGTTTAAAAACCACCTATGAGGGCTGGAGAGATAGCTCAGTGGTTAAGAGCATTGCCTGCTCTTCCAAAGGTCCTGAGTTCAATTCCCAGCAACCACATGGTGGCTCACAACCATCTCAAATGAGATCTGATGCCCTCTTCTGGCCTGCAGGCAGACACACAGACAGAATATTATATACATAATAAATAAATAAAAATATTTTAAAAAAAAACCACCTATGAGTGAGTACATGTGATAATTGTCTTTCTGTGTCTGGGTTGCCTCACTCAAAATAATGTTTTCTAGCTCCATCCATTTTCCTGCAAAATTCAAGCTGTTGTTATTTTTGTTTTTGAGACGGGGTCTGCAGAGCCTTGGCCTGGCTGTCCTAGAACTCATTATGTAGACCAAGTTGACCTTGAACTCTGAGCTCCGCCTGCTTCTGCCCCCCTCATGCTGGCATTAGACACATGGACCACCATGCCCAGCCTGATTTATTTTTATGTTATATGTCTGGGTGGTTTTCCTTCATATCCGTACAAGCACCACAAGCATCTGGTGCCTTGAGGAGGCCGGAAGGCAATGGCAGATCCCTAGGACAAGAGTTACAAACGGGGGTGAGCTGCCCTGTGGAGAGTGGGAACCAAACCTGGGTCCCCTACAAGAGCAGCCAGCACTCTTAACCACTGAGCCATCTCTCCAGCCTCTGTATTTTTTAAAAAGCAAGCACACTGGCTGCCAGGGATTGGGGGACTGGAGTGTCCAGCCTGTTACGGCTGCATAAGTGTTACTGTATCCTAATGCCACAAACTAGACACTTGAGAACTGTTATTTCTAGGGCTGGAGAGATGGCTGGGGTGGGGGGTGGGGTTAAAAGCACTGGCTGCTCTTCCAGAGGACCCGGGTTCAATTCCCAGCACCCATGTAGCAGCTTCATAACAGAGATCCAACACCCTCACACAGACAAAACACCAATGCACGTAAAACTAAATATAACCTTTTTTAAAAAAAAACTGTAATTTCTAAGATTGGGTACGCAATTGAGTTGGTAGAGTGACTGCCTAGCATACATGAAGTCCTGGGTTCGATCCCCAGCACTGCACCAATTTATCATGGTAACTAATGTCTGTGTCTTTGGCTATGCAACAAATCTGAGGCCAACCTGGAACACAGGACACGCTATCTCAAACCAAACTAACTTATGCCTACCTATCTATCCACCTATCTGCAAAAAAATAAATAACTTCTGCCTACCTATCCACCTATCTGCTGTCTTTCTTTCCTCCTGGTGCTGAGGATGAACCCAAGGAGCCAAAGGTGCGGTGGTGCATGCTTTTAATCCCAGCACCCAAGAGACAGAGGCAGGAGGATCTCTTTGAGTTCAAGGCCAGACTTGACAGGGCTACACAGTACACAGGGAAACCCTGTCTCCAAAAAGAAATAGTCTAATCAAGCCCGGGACTTCAGAAGCTAGCCAGATACTCTGAGCTACACCCTCTCAGCTTTTTGTTATCCGTTATGAGCTCTTTGTGAAGTGTCTCACTTGGTAGCCCAGGCTGGCCACAAATACAATTAACATCCCTCTGGGATATGCTAGGATTACAGTTGTGCCCTCTCCACTCTACAGTTTGTCACAATAAGAAACAGCTCTAGGGCCTGACACTGACCTACGAGGGTTCAAGGTGACCATGCCCAGCTACCTTCTTCCCCAATCTGGCACAAGCCTCCCCTTACTTCCTCAGATGGCAGCTCCTTCGAGGACACTCCCCTGACCACTGGCTACAACCGGCCCCTACTTCCATTCATTGTCCCTGCTATAGTATTTCTAATTCAGTGTATAAAAAGCAGGACATCAGGGACTTTCTTTGCCGATGTTTCCCCAGGGCCCAGAACGGCACCCGGGCACATACACAGTTCAATAAATAACTGTTGAGTAAATTTCAGGTGACACTCCCAGGTCAATGCCTCATGACACAGCACAGAGGCAGGTGTGCAGGGCTGCAGAGCCATCCGCTTTCCGGAGGAGAACTGTAGGGTAGGGTGAGAAAACCAGAGCCTCACACACACAGTGTAGTGGCGTCAGCTTTTTTTTTTTTTTTTTGAGTCTGGGTCTCTCTACATAGCCCTGGCTTGCCTAGAACTCACTATGTAGACCAGGCTGGCCTTAAACTCAGAGATCCATCTGCCTCTCTCTCCCAAATTCAGGGATTAAAGGCGTGCACCACCACGCCCTGAGGTCTGAGTCAGATGCTGTGTTCTACTCAGAATACAGCCCCAGGTAAACTCTGGAAATGCTTACACAAGACCCTGATAAACCATCTCTGCAACCTCCTAAGAATCCATGATTACTTCAGAATTATATGTGTATGAATGCTCGTGTGTGGTTTTTGAAATAGAGTCTCAGTAGCTCAGGCTAGCCTCATATTCACTACGTAGTACCCTGAACGTCTCCTCCTCCTCCTCTACCCGCTGAGTGCTGGGATGGAACCCGGGCACACTAGGCAAGCACCATACCGGCTGAGCCACATCTCCAGCTACCAGAATCAACAGACTTTTTATACAAGCTTTCTGCTTGTTGATGGCGGTGGTGGTGTTTTTTGACACAGGGTCTCAAACAAACAGCCCTGGATGGCCTGAAACAGAGCCCCACCTGCTTCTGCCTCCTGGGTCCTAGGGTTAGCCCTATCAGGTTTCTGTATATTTGGTGAAACGGTCTCATTATCTTGCCCAAGCTCATCCCGAACTCTTGGGCTCAAGTGATCTTCTTGCCTCAGGCTGAAACATGTTCTACAAGGGTCAAGTATGCAGAACACTTGCCTAGAGCGTGTGAGTCCCTGGATCTGGTCCCCAGCACTCCCAAAGCGGAAGAGGGAGATGCGGATGTGGTAATAATGCCTGTCACTTGGGAAGCAAAGGCAAGAGGTCAAGCCTGGGCTACACACTGGGGCCCTGCCTCTCAAAGAACATCTACTGTATGCCAGGGGCACTACCAGCCCAGGCCTTTGGCCTCTATAATCCCTTGTTACCTAGACTGCCAAGGAGTGATGACTCCATCGTCAGGACCCCCAATCAGCACCAGGCGGCCCACGCGGAGAAAGTTCTTCCGCCACGCTGTAGAGATGGAGAGAGGTGAGGTCAGTCGCAGGACTCAAGCCAGGACAGAAGCGGAAGAGGGACAGAGGTGGGAGCTGGGCCTTACCAGTGGCATTGGGATGGTCTCTTTCCCCGTTGATGAGGGCCAGGAAGCTACTGGCATTGAGGTACAGGTCGTCGTGGTGAGGATCTGAGTGCAAACAGCAGTTAGGGAGACAGCCAGGAGCCTGAGGCGCTGGGATTTGACCCCACAGACTGCATACGTGGGCATGGGCGGCCCACACCTGCAATACTGGCACTAAGGATGTCCCATCAGGAGGATCAGTTCAAAGCCATCCTTGGCTACACAGAGAGTCAACAGGGCTGGGGGGATGGCTCAGCAGTTGAGAGCACTGGCTACTACTCTTCCAAGACTCTGATTCAATTCCCAGCACCCACATGGTAGCTCACAACTGTCTGTAACTCCAGTCCCAGGGGACCCAATGCCATCTTCTGGCCTCCACAGGCAACGGGCATGTATGTGGTGCACATATATGCAAAAAAAACCACAACCTTATATACATAAAATTTAAAAAAAAAAAAGGAAAAAAAAGTGTGATGGGAGAGAAGACTAGATGGCCAGCCAGTCAGAAGACTGTAGTAACAGTGAAGATTGGAGCTGGAGAGATAGCTCAGTAGTTAAGATTTCTCACTGCTCTTCTGAAGGTCCTGAGTTCAATTCCCAGCACCCACAGGGCAGCTCACAGCTGTCTGATGCCATCTTCTGGTATGCAGATGTACAAGCAAAGTATATACATAAAATGCATACATAAATCTAACAGTGAAGCCAGACATCCAGCCATAAATACATACACAAATCTAACAGTGAAGCCAGACATCCAGCCATAAATACATACACAAATCTAACAGTGAAGACAGACATCCAGCCATAAATACATACACAAATCTAACAGTGAAGACAGACATCCAGCCATAAATACATACACAAATCTAACAGTGAAGACAGACATCCAGCCATATGACAGAAGGATAAAAATAACGGTCAGCACGATCAAAGGCACATTCTGAGGTTTTCTGTTGTTTGGTTTGTTTGTTGAGACAGGGTCTATTTAGTCTTGGCTGTCCTGGAACTCCTATATAATTCAAGCTGGTTTCAAACCCAAGAAATCCTCCTGCCTCTCCCTCCCAAGTACTGGGATTAAACGTGTGTACCAGCACCCCCAGCCTGGAAGGTACTTTTATCTGGCACCCTGTGCCAGTGATTGTTAAAAGTGTTTTACTCTCGTTAACTTAATGATTACAACCACCTCACAAGGTACATGCCACATTACTTTATAGAAAGAGACAGAATCTCAGGAAGCTAAGTAAAACACCCAAGGTTACCCAACAAAGTCAGGCTTCAACCCCTAACAGCATCCAGGCACACTACCCTGCACTAGAGGTTGGCCCCTAAAGGACCAAACCCAGCCTGCTGCTTGTTACTGTAAATAAAGACACTCACTCACTCATGTGGTCCTATGGTCCACATTGCAGTTGCTGAACAATGGTGCAGACAGAGAGAATGGACTCCTGAAAGTTGTCCTCTGACCTCCATGTATGTGTTATGGTTCATGAATGAGCACGCGCAGGCTCACATGCGCGCACACGCACAGAGAATAATGATGATCCACTAATTTTTTAAAAAATTTTGCACCAGACCACACGCTCTGAGGTACCTGGGTGGCTTGCCAACGACATTCTGAATAGCACCTATCTGATTACTAAGTGTGTGATAAACGGAAACCATTGCTTTGGTTGGGGAAGAGGTGGGCGCAGGCCTCTCCGTCCACAGGGCCGTGTCCACGCGGGCCCCAGCGCAGCATCCCCCGCTTACCATGCCAGTAGTTGCAGATGGAAAACTCCTGCCCCCAAGGACTATAGCAGATCCGGTAGAGGTTAGACCGCATGGATGTCGGGAACAGCCACTTCAAGTAGTCCGTGTCTGAGAAAAGAACGGCAGCACCAAGTGGCCTCAACCCTCTGTGTCCGGGACATGGCGCCTTCCGTGCAACCCACAGTGCCCACTCACCTCCGTACTGTCCCATCTGTGGAGAGGACAGCGAGATGAAAGAATCCACGTTGTGATCGTCCATGACAGACAGCAACGCCCGGCACACCAGGCCCCCTGGAGGTAGAGCGCCAACATTGGAACGGGCACTGCAGTGACCCTTGCCATTAAAAGAATGGGATCCAAGACTGAAGACACACCCTATGCCAACAAGTCGCGGGTCACGTGACAGAGCCAAGCTAAGAGTCTAGGCCTCTGATCCTTAACTCTAAGCCATGGAAAATGTGAGGACAGCGGGAAGCCTCCCTCCCATTCAGGACCCACAGGAGGAAGATGGGAACTGAGGGAAGCCAGAAAACGGGGGGGGGGCGGGGGGAGGGGCGCTCACGTACTAGGCCACTGACCAGAGCTATGCAGCGCAGAGAAGCAGCCGCTGGAAAGCGCCTTTGGGGTCAAGTTCCTACAGGGCTTGGGAGTTAGGAGTGTGTGTTTCCTACCCTGGGAGTAGCAGATGAGATGCACCCCTTCAGGGGCCTTTTCCATGATGGGGCCAACAGCCTCTCGGAACCCTTGCACCTGCTCCCACAAGGGCCGCAAGCTCTCTCTGCCATCGAAGAGATCAAGCACTGTCACCACAGTCCCGGGGTGTGTCTGTGGGAAGGGGGCAATGCAGCCACTGGGGTTGGACTATGAAGGCCACGTGCATTCAACGCGCTTGCTGGAACCAGGAACCCCCCGTCCCCTAAGTCTCCCCCATACTAGTAGCTATACTCTGAGGAACTGGCCTAGAGGGGTTATCTTTCAGCTGTCCACGCTTCCTCCCAGCCATTATAGCTGCTCCAGCACCCTCCACCCGGCGTCCCGTGACAGACCTCATTGATATAGTCCAGCAGGTGGCGGAAGCTGTATGAACTGTCAAAGAGCCCGTGCACCACGATCACTGGCTTGTAGGACCCGCGGTGGGGTGCGGGGGCTGCGGGCATCAGCAGCCGCAGGAATGGCAGGAGGAGCAAAGCCCACGCCGAAGGAAGCCTCTGTCTCCATAGCCCCGGCATGCTCCTACCTGAGAAGGAACGAGGGGCTGTAAGGGTAGTGACCCCCACCCCTCGGCTTCCAATAGACTCCCAGCAAGCAACCCTCCGGCCTCCGCTCCTATACCAGGTCCTTGCCACAACAGCCTACTTTTAACTTACTCCAGTTGGCTCGGCACAAACACACCCCCTACCACCTCGCCGCACTAATGCTCACCCTAAGTCCCGCCCCCAACTTGGCGCTCAAGGGACTTGGTCCCTAGGCCCAGGATCTTCCGTAAGCATCACCTCGGCCATGCACAACTCCGGGTTCTGCAAGGGCCCCGGAGCAGCAGCCCAGGCCCCACGGAGAGTGGAAACTCCCACCTGGCCTGGGTCTGGAGGCTTCGCTCCGCCAGCTGTTTACTTGTACCCAGTCTGCAATCCACCGGGTAGGAGGGAAAGGGGGGACCAGGAGAGCGCGCAGGGGGGGGGATGACGGATGGGAAGGGGGGGTGCTCGGGGTCGCGCAAAGCCGTCACGTCCGGGGCTTTCCCTGACAACAGGGAGAGCGTCCCCTGCAACGCGGACCGCCGACCGGAGGGGCAATGGAATATTCCACTGCACCCAGGGAGCTGGGGAGGAAGCAGGCGGCGGAGCGATCCATTCAACCGGAAGGGGAGACGCAAATAGCAAAGATAATCGGGTATATAAAGAACGCTTTCCTAGGGTCGGCTGCATTCAGCCACCCAGGGGTGCGACTTCCCCTCCTTGATGCGTCCCACTTTTCAACCCAGCCAGGTTTTCTGGCTTTGCAGCAGAGCCCGAATATCTGGTCCCGAGGGGCGGGGGGAGTAGGACGGACGAAAGGCTAACCCAGAGTCTAGCTGGACGCCAGGCGAGTGGCGGGCCAGCGTGCCAGGCCGACCCCAGCCGGAGCGCCCCTCTTCCCGCTCCTGCCTGCCGTCCCGCTCCCGACCAAGGCCTTACAACCCTTCACTTTGAAGTGCGTGTTGTGCCCTTGTCTCCGGAGACGCCGAGAGTCCTTCAGGCCCCTCGAGTGA
Source organism: Ondatra zibethicus (assembly GCA_004026605.1). Lineage (NCBI taxonomy): Eukaryota > Metazoa > Chordata > Mammalia > Rodentia > Cricetidae > Ondatra > Ondatra zibethicus. Next base: position 61,521 of record PVIU01005516.1, on the reverse strand, counting down.
AGTGCAGCCTGGCCCAGTTTCTCTGGCCCTACTTTTATCTCTGCGTTCGCGACCAACCCTTCATGACCCACCTTCCATGGGCGTAGGGCCCCGGGGGCTGCAGGGACTCACCACCGGATTTCCACCAACCAGTCTTTGAGCCCTGAGCGATCCCAACAATCTGCTCCTCGGATCCCAGCGGGCAGCTGGAGACACAGACCCTGCTACTGCAGCCAGACTTATGCGCTGCGGGTGCTGGCACCACTCAGCCTAGCCGTGACCCTTGCGCGCGCCCGAGTGCTCCTGGCTGGCCTTTACCCGTCAGGGCATTTACTTAGCAATTAAATACGTTTCCAGGATTTCTGAGCATGCCTGAGCCGCTCGGCCTGTAAGCAAGGTCTTTGCTCAGTCTAAACTCGACTCTCAATAAAACCAGACGCGTGTAGTGAAGCCGGTGTGGGAGGAATAGATCCGGGGTTCTCTCTGATCCATCCACGCTTGAAAAACCAGAATCACCGGTATGAGGCCTTGATGTAAAAATTTCTCAGACTTGGGACCGGCTCAAGCCGGGGCCTGGGACTGCTCTCCGGGACACGACCGGAGGGGTCGTGTCCTAGGACGACTGCCTTAGGCGAGGGCTGGGAAATTCTAAAATGGGAGGGCATTTCTGATTCTCCTGCTGGGTTTCTGCAAAAGGCCCAACTGGTGTAATCTCTGTAGACTGCCTATCCTCATCCCACCTCCCCACCCACGCCCTTCCAAGACACAAAAAGCAAATAAAAAGACTGTAAGTCACCCCCTGCGTCTCGGGTTGACTCCGGGGGTGGATCAGCGTCTTGGGGCGGGAGGAGTGGAGGACAGGGGGTGCTGTAGGGTACATGAATGGTAACGGGCCAAGAACTCTTCAGCCCCCACAAGCACGCTTTTTCAAACCTGCCCGTCACAAATAAGCAATTACATTTTGCTCCCCTCTGCTAAAGCATTTCAGCTCCTTAACCCTGGGAGGAAGAAGGTGCCGGTGTACCCCCACAGGTGCTTTCTCTCAGCCAGCTTCAAATTACAGGCCGGAGCTTCCTGCCTCTGTGAGGCAAGGGCAGGCCCAGGTTGTATACCTGGGGGACTTTTCAGGCTCTCTTGGTTCCCAGCTTTGAACAATTTTCGCTCACACCTGATTCTGTCTCTAACTGGAGAAGCCTAGAGCTATCCTGCAGGAGTTCTGAGGGGAACTGAGGAAAGAACCCCTTGGGTGAGCCGGGTCTGGGTGAACTGGGTCTGGAGGTAAGTGGGTGAATCCATTGAACTGGCTTCCCACAATGTAATCACTACAGCGCTTATTTGAGAGAGAGACTCCAGAGAGTTCTCTCCCTCCTTTCCTTCATTCTCTTAGTCCCACCCGCCTCGCCTGGTCTTGCCTCCCGGTTTCCATGACAACTCCAAGGGAGCCTAAACTGGGGGCTTGAATGCCAGGGTGAGAGGAGGGAAGAGGTGGTCCAAGTGCAGAGCGAGAACGAGTGTGTGTTGGGGGGTGAACGACTTCTGAAGCTCTCCCCCTCCCTGGTCTCGGTCCCTTTAAGCTCCCCCCCCTTGCCACTCTCCTTCTGCCACTCTCCTCCTGCCCGCTCCCCCCCTCCGACACTGTCTTCATCTCTCCATCTCTGCGCTGCCGCCGCTGCTGCCGGCTGCGCCATCCGGGACCCAGACTTCTGCACCGGCCCGGGGGCCCTGACTCCAGCTTCAGAGACCCTGTTCCAGCTACTGCAAACATGTCATCGGAAAAGTCAGGTAAAAAAAAAAATCCCAATAGCCCCCACAGTTCCTCCATTCTCTCCTGTCTCACCCCCCCCCGACTTGCCCTAACCCTCCTCTTTGACCCTCTCTGGGGTGTTGTGCGACCCAGTCCCATTCCACTTCCCAGCACTCAGACCCCCACCCCCTCCTCTTCCTGTAGCTCATCCTTCTCTTCCTTTCTTTGGGTCAGTCTGCCTCTGCCATGTCAACAACATGTGGGGGGGGCAGATTGAGAAGGAGAGGAAGGCACAGCCAGGTACTGCAGGGACATCATCCCTGGGAGTGACAGATGGCATGGAGACACCCAGTGGAGAAATACCAGTGACTTGATCAGATGGGGGTTGCCAGGGAAGTAGAATTTAGAAGACTTTTTTTTTTTAGATAAGATTTTCCTACGTGGCCCAGGTTGGCCTTGAACTCCCTAGTTCCTCATCCTCCTGCCTCTGCCTCACAAGTACTAGGATTACAGGCGTGAGCCACCATGGCTAGTCCCAGGAGACGTTTTTATGGACCCTAACTGAGGCCATGAGATCCCCAGGTAACCCTTGGCCCATTTCTCCACTGGAGGAAAGTGGAGATGTCATCCACATGAAAACTGTTAAACCGAGCACGCAGTTCAGAGGGGACAGCTCTGAGACAGCTCTGGATGAGGATGTGTGGTTGGCAGCTGTGGGTGACGGGAGGAGGGGCTGGAGGAGAGAGTTGTGACAGTTGTGAAGGCAAAACTAGATTGGAGGGCAGGTGGCCTAGATACACCCGCTTCCCTGACCTCAGACTGGGAGCTGCCATCCCTCCTGTCTCTCCCTGGCTATTTCTCCGTCTCTGCCTGCCTTGTTTCTTACCCTTCTGATCTCTGCTGTCTTCTCTCTCCCCTTATCCTCTCCTCCGCTTTCCGTGGCCAGGCCTTCCAGACTCAGTGCCCCACACTTCGCCGCCGCCCTACAATGCTCCCCAACCTCCGGCCGAGCCCCCCATCCCGCCCCCACAAACGGCCCCCTCCTCGCACCATCACCACCACCACCACTACCACCAGTCGGGCACTGCCACCCTCCCGCGCTTAGGGGCAGGTGGGCTGGCCTCTGCCTCGGCTAGCTCTCAGCGTGGTCCTTCGTCCTCCGCCACGCTACCGCGGCCCCCCCACCATGCCCCACCCGGTCCCGGCGCTGGGGCTCCTCCACCCGGCTGTGCTACCTTACCCCGCATGCCACCCGACCCTTATCTGCAGGAGACTCGCTTCGAGGGCCCACTTCCCCCACCGCCGCCGGCGGCCGCCGCCCCGCCCCCACCAGCACCAGCCCCGACGGCCCAAGCTCCGGGCTTTGTGGTGCCCACGCACACGGGGGCGGTGGGCACACTGCCGCTGGGGGGCTACGTGGCGCCCGGCTACCCGCTGCAGCTGCAGCCCTGCACTGCCTATGTTCCGGTGTATCCGGTGGGCACGGTGAGTGTGGGGCTGACGGGACCTAGGAGGAGGGAAGCAGGTGTTCTGGTAACAAACCCCAGACGGAAGAGTGGAGAGGGAAGGGACTGTGGGTGGGAAGGTGGTGGACCTGGTGAGGGGGCTATCTTTGGGGGTCAGAGGTCAAGGTTTGGGAGGTGGTTCAAAACTCAAGACGGAAACCGCTTGGAGGGAGAGAAAGAAATGGAACCTGGGAAGCCAGGGGTAGAAGAGGGCAAAGCCTGGGGATGCCAAGGAGCGTGGAAACAAGACCTGAAGTGCAGACAGACCCAGACCTTGTAAGACAGTGTAGGAACTTGGACGATTATGGGGCTTAATAACACATCGAGGGGAAGCCTAGGCCGATTTTACTGTCAGGAAGGATGGGGTGTTAATCCCCCCCAAACCTTAGAGTCGGGTTTGTAGAAACCTCTCTGCCAACTGACCAACCGCTGGCAAGCAGCAAGAGTTTAGGCGTGACGTCCCTTTCCCCCACTGTCCTTCCCACAGCCCTACGCAGGCGGGACCCCTGGGGGGCCGGGAGTGACCTCCACTCTGCCCCCGCCGCCCCAGGGCCCAGGGCTGGCTCTGTTGGAGCCCAGGCGCCCGCCACACGACTACATGCCCATCGCTGTGTTGACCACCATCTGCTGCTTCTGGCCTACAGGCATCATCGCCATCTTCAAGGCCGTGCAGGTGTGTGGGGCGGGGGAGGAGAGAAAAAGCTCCGGCTGATCCGGGCTTCCTTAGTCCAGGGCATTTTGGACATATCCTAGAGGGAGGTTGCGACAGGTGAGCACTGCCTCTCTGACTCCCCCCCTTCCCACGTCCCTCCCCGGTAGGTGCGCACGGCCTTGGCCCGCGGAGACATGGTGTCCGCCGAGATCGCTTCACGCGAGGCCCGGAACTTCTCCTTCATCTCGCTGGCCGTGGGCATCGCAGCCATGGTGCTCTGTACTATCCTCACGGTAGTCATCATCATCGCCGCCCAGCACCACGAAAACTATTGGGATCCCTAAAATTACCCCCATCTCGGCCCCACTCCGTGCCCCCCAACCTCCCAGGCGCGTCGTGCAGTCCTGCCGCCTACCCAACGCGCGCCCTGCACATCCTCCTGTGGCGCCGCTGGATTTCCAGACATCATAAACTCCGCCCCCACGGAACCTCCGGCCCAGCGAGTACGCTCCGAATCCAGTTCCTCAGGAACCTCTCCAAAACCCACATCCCCATCTGTGCCGAGCCCCGAGTCTCCCCAATTCCCCACCCCATCAAGTGCAATGCGGGGGCGGAGCTCCCCTGGTCTCAGATCCTCAGTAGGGAGTCAGGTCCTCGAAGCTCCGCCTCCTCTATAGGCCCCGCCCCGACTCCTACTAACCCCGCCTCCAGGTCGGCAGGCTCCGCCTTCTTCCTTGCGGGGTAGTTCAGTCTGTTGATTGGGTTTGTGAATTCAGGCCCGGCCCACAGACGGATGCACTCTTTTCCCCCACCCCTCTAAAAGGGCTCAGCCCTGGGAGAACTACAACCCTACTCTGGCTCGGATCTTTGCCAGTGCGGATTTTTCCCTTCTCTATCCGGGTCTCTGCCTATTTTCTTGCTAATTTCAGAACTCCCCGTTTTGTTGCTTTCGGAGTGAGATGTGGGAAGTTTCCGGTTTAGTACCCCTCATCCTGGAAAAAGAACCAAGTCCCTGCAGTGTAAATACTCTATCTGTGCCAACCCCTGGGCAGCGGGGCAGAAGGGTTAAGGGAGGGAGCCTGCGCTCCCCGGCTCCCCTCAGCCCTAGACTTGTTTTGATCTGTGTGTGCGTGTGTGTGAACTTCCGAAAGCCGGTATTAAAGACACTTTAGTGGATTTATCCCCCGCAGTTCCAAAGACCACAGTTCGGAGAACACCTTGGCCCTTGGCATTCCGTTTCCTTTTCACTTTTCATCTTGGTTTTTATTTTTCCACTCCGCGGGGGCGGGAAGGGGTGCTGACCCGCACAAGAGAAAAGCGGGAGGAGAAAAGAGGGTCCCCCTAGCCAGGCTTGCTGTAGGTATATAGACCTAGCGTCTGGGGGGGGAGGGTCAGGAGTTCAAAGTCACACTCTATAGCACGTTAGAGGTCATCCTGGGCTGTACTAAACCCTATCTCAAGAGAGAGCGAAGGAGCCAGAGGAAGACCTGGAGTGTCATTCTCTGCGGGCTCCCCAGCCCTGCTTTCCCGTTCCCTTCTAGATTGGGCTTAGGGCTTTGGGGGAGGGAAACTTCCAGATGGCAGGAAGGAGGAAGATGACAGACCACAGTGAAGCTGGTCAAGGCTGGGGTAACAGGAGCAGGGGAAAGATTATCACCTGTCCACAGTGTTCCTGGCCTGGGGCTGGACAACTTGCACCAGAGTCCGGCAGGAAGGCAAGCTCAGGCAAGGAGCAGAGACCTGTGGGAATCCTGGGGAAAGGGCTAACAGAGCCTCTACACCTGGGCTCATTGCCCTAGCTAACCCTAAGCCTGTAGTGACGCCTCTGTGAGAAGGGATGGGAACCAAGCAGAGCAGGTGTCTGGTTTCACTGCACATTTGTAAAGCAGGGCGTGTCCCAGATGTTCATTCATGAGGCGTGGGGCCGTGACACACAAGATGGCTGGTGAGATATGCTCAGACCAGGCTGACCCTAAATCCACACAGAAAACCTTGCACTGGCAGCAGTGACGGCGGGGGGGGGGTGCTGAGGCAAAGGGAGGGGAGGACAGGTATCACTGGTCATTTCAGGTCTAATGCCTTTCGTAATGATAGTTCTTTTTCTTAAAGATTTATTTTTATACGCTGGGCGGTGGTGGCACACACCTTTAATCCCAGCACTCGGGAGGCAGAGTCAGGCAGATCTCTGTGAGTTCGAGGCCAGCCTGATCTACAGAGCTAGTTCCAGGACAGGCTCCAAAGCTACAGAGAAACCCTGTCTCAAAGAACCAAAAAAAAAAAAAAAAAAAAAAAAAAAAA
>PVIU01005516.1:0-55243 GCA_004026605.1 Ondatra zibethicus | reverse complement strand
GCGCTTGTGTGTATATACAAGCATGTGTGCTGATGCCCACAAACACCCTCCAATACACTGCACCTGGAGTTAAGGTGGTCGTGAGCCACACCTGCTGTGGGTGCTGGGACCTGAACCCAGGTCCTCTGAAAGAGCAGCAAGATCATAGCCCCTGAGCAGCTGCCAGTGTCTCTGGCCTCATCCCTCTTCGGCTTTCCTCTTGCGCTGAAAGCGTCTCTGTGGCTGTCTTTCCTTCAAACTGGCTCTTTCCTGCCTCCTTGAAATGCACTTCCGTTCCTCACCCTGCTAGAATCTCAAATAGCCAGTGATTACACTGCACAAAATTAGTGATGTTTTCAAAATACTCTGCTTCCCCCCAGCCCTTTTGTGCCTGTCTTGTCTGTCCGCCTGCCCACCCCCACCCTTTATTCATTTACTTATTTTGAGACAGCATCTCATATAGTTAAGTTAAACTTAAACTCACTGTTTACCTGAAGATAACCTTTGTCTCCTGAAATACTGTTTCCACCTCCCAAATGCTGGGATTATGGGTGTGTGTCACTATGCCTCAGGCACACCTATCTCCTGACTGGGAATTCCCTAACCTTCTGGGCTCAGTGGCAAGTTATCTCCTTCCCAAATATACCACTAATAATCCCTTCCTCTTTCTCCTCTTCCCCAGGTATCTAGATTTTTTTTTTTTTTTTGGTTTGCTTTGCTTTGCTTTTTTTCGAGACAGGGTTTCTCTGTGTAGCCCTGGCTGTCCTAGAACTCACTCTGTAGACCAGGCTGGCCTCAAACTCACAGAGATGCCCCTGCCTGTATCTCCCAAGTGCTGGGATTAAAAGTTTTGGGAAGGGCTTGTTCGTTCTTTCTGGCAATGGATCTTGAGCCCAGATCTCCATGTGCTAAGCAAACACTTCACCATGCAGTTACATTCCAACCACTGACCCAACAGCTTTCCAACACAACACAGCACCTGCAGACCTTCCTCCAGAGGCTGGCTGCATTCTTTCACAGACAGGGACCATGCCACAGGAAGCCTGTCTGTGGAGGAACACGGCCAGCCACGGGGACCATGCCACTGGAAGCCTGTCTGTGGAGGAACACGGCTAGCCACGGGGACCATGCCATAGGAAGCCTGTCTGTGGAGGAACACGGCCAGCCACGGGAACCATGCCTGGGCTCTCACTCCTTTTGCTCTAAACCAACTTGGTGAAATGCTATCACACTGCGTCGTTGGCCCCTTTGATGACAGCATGCCCCAGCCATCCTCCTTATCCATCTCATGCCTGCTGTATCAAGGTGTGCTGTTGAGCTGAGTCAACTCCACAACCATAGCATGCTTTGCTACCACCCTTCCCGAACAGCCCTTGCTGGTATTACCTACCTCATCCTGGATTATTGCAATAGCTTCCCCGAAAGGGCTCCCTACTTCCTCCCCACTCTGTCCCTCTCAACGCTGTCAGGTAATCCTCTCCAGTCCTGCTTCTTTTTTTAATTTATTTATTTATTATGTATACAATATTCTGTCTGTGTATATGCCTTCAGGCCAGAAGAGGGCACCAGACCTCATTATAGATGGTTGTGAGCCACCATGTGGTTGCCGGGAATTGAACTCAGGACCTCTAGAAGAGCAGGCAATGCTCTTAACCACTGAGCCATCTCTCCAGCCCCAGTCCTGCTTCTTACATGACTCCATAGCTCAAAAGTCTTCAAGGAGTTAGTCAGGAGGCTACGTGTGGGGTGCACCTCTTTAGTCCCAGCACTCAGGAGGCAGAAGCAGAGGGATCTCTGTGAGCTGCAGATCAATCTCATCTACATAGTGAGTTCCAGGAAAGCCAGAACAACAGCAATAATAGCAAAAAGCTAAAAAGTTATTTAGGGAGCTGCTGCTCAAAAGGGAAGATTGCTTGAAGAGACTAATCTGGCTGGCCATCTGTCTCTGTCTGTACTGAGCAGTAAACCCAAGACCTCACGAATGCTAGGTAGGTGCTCTACCACCCAGCTGCATCCCCAGCCAAAGAGGAGGAGAGAGAAATAAAGGGATTTCAGAAACCAGGCCTGGTAGTAGAGGCCTGTAGTTCTACCTGCTGGGAAGGCTAAGGCAAGAAGACCATGAGCTGCCTTGCCTGGCGTGGTGGCGCAGGCCTTTAGTCCCAAGCACTTGGGAGGAAGAGCTAGGTTTATCTTTGAGTTCAAGGACAGACAGACAAAGTTCAAGGCTTGTCTAGGGGCTGATGAGGGAGCTCAGGGGCGCAAAACACTCACCAAGCAAGTCTGACTACCTGAGTTTGATCTTTGAAATCTATAGATATATTCTTTTTTTTTTATTTTTTCCATGATATTTATTGAGCTCTACATTTTTCTCTGCTCCCCTCCCTGCCTCTCCCCTCCCTTCTTCAACCCTCCCCTAAGGTCACTAGGCTCCCACTTTACTCAGGAGATCTTGTCTTTTTATATTTTCTACTACCCATGTAGAGTAGATCTATGTAAGTCTCTCTTAGTGTCCGTATTGTTGTCTAGGTTCTCTGGGATGGTGGTTTGTAGGCTGGTTTTCTTTGCTTTATGTTTAAGAACCACCTATGAGTGAGTACATGTGGTAATTGTCTTAAAAACTAGATGTAGTGATGCATATCTGTAATCCCAGGACTGTAATTGTGGGAGACAGAACAACCATCTGGAAGGTTCCAAACCAGCCAGTCAGGAATATGCAGTACAGCAGGCTCAAGAGAGACCCTGCTTCCAAAATCTGAACTCCACACACGTGACGTGGCAAACACATCAACACACATATAATAGCGTATCTGGGCGGCAGAGCCATTTCAAAATCAACTCAAACAACTTTAGAGAAACCCCTCTCAAAATAAAAAGTGGGGGAAAGGAGTGGACCACCCCAGCCTGAAAACCTACCCCCTGGGCTGCAGGAATGGGAACTTCCAATGATAACTTTAACCAGGTCAACAGCAATCCCCGCTGAAGGGTCAGAAGTCCTTCAAGACTGCTTATTGCTAATTCAATTGTTTACCAAATTACAGTCTGTCTGTGCTTTGTAATTTAGACTTTCACTGTTCCACCCAAGTTTCATCCACATTCTCCCCGCCACGAGTTTAGCCAGCAGCACCAAAATCTCAGGCCCACTTCTCTAGTCTGTGCCAGGCGTGAATTAGATCGCTTGAAGTTTTTCATGAGTTTCTGAGCCCCCTGGGCTCTAGGCCACCCCTTGGCTCTAAACTACCCCTGGGCTTTCTCCAGGAAGCATCTGCATTTATTTTTTTTCCTGTCCTTCAAGACCCAAACAATTCACCCCTCACCCCACCACATAAGACTCTCTAGGGTAGAATCCTGGGGCTGGAGGCAAGCATTTTTAAAGCCCAAAGCTCAGGTGACATCCTTGGCCTTGAAATCAGAATCTCTGGATGGAGAGACTCAAGTGTCGATACTGTGATATCCCCCAGAGAATTCCAAAGAGCACCCAAGGCTGGGAGTCACCTCAGAGACCTCCCGAGGAGGAGGAGGAAAACCTAAAAAATGCTTCAGCCAAGGTAACTTTCTTTTTTTTCTTTCCCTCTTTCTTTTTTTAATAATTTACTTTTATTTTATGAGCACTGATTGGTGTTTTGCCTGCATGTATGTCTGTATGGGGGTGTCAGATCCTCTGGAACAGACAGTCATGAACTGTACAGACAGTAATGAGCTGCCATGTGTGTGCTGGGAATTGAACCTGGGTCCTCTGGAAGAGCAGTCAGTGCTCCTAACCCCTGAGCCATCTCTCCAGCCCCTACAGCAACTTTCTTTAGGGTAGAGTTTCTGCATCTGAAGTCCAGGCACCGCATTTTCCCAGCTTCTCACCTGTGGTCCTGTTGGGCACCGCGGGTGCTGGGGGAGCTTGGAATCTGGTGTCAAACCTCGCTCCTTTCTGTTTCTCAGATCCTCATCTGGCAAAATCTCTCCCACTGATATTTGAGCTCTTTGGAAGTAATTAGGAGAAGTGAGTAAAAACCACTTCTCGTCTGTTCCTCTCACCCAGACTCTGCCCCCTCCGGGAGGCAAGAAACTCCATGTTCTGTGATTCTCCCCCTGCCTGGCCGGCCTTAGCTTCCCTGTGCACAGAGAGTCCCAGCTCTTGCACCTCTGTCGACAAAGACAGCGACAGCCTGAATCCTCTAGCAGAGGCTCCGCTCCCTCACTGAGGCTCTGCTCCCTCACTCTGGCTCCCTGCCTCCGCCTCCTCTCTCTCTGATGGTTTATTATGCTGTGACAGACAAATGCTGTACCGGGGATCCACATTCTGGACCTCTTATCTGATTATTTTTGATATCTTTTTAAAAATTATTTATTAATTTTTATTTTGTGTGCCTTGGTGTTTTGCCTGCATGGATGTCTGTGTGAGGGTATCAGATCTTGGAGTTACAGACAGTTGTGAGCTGCCATGTGGGTGCTGGGAATTGAACCCAAGTCCTTTGGAAGAGCAGTCAGTGCTCTTAACCGCTGAGCTATCTCTTCAGCCCCTTGATATCTTTTTTAAAGATTTATTTATTCATAATGTATACAGTGTTCTGCCTGCAGTCCAGAGGAAGGCACCAGATCTCATTACAGATGGTTGTGAGCCACCATGTGGTTGTTGGGAATTGAACTCAGGATCTCTGGAATAGCAGCCAGTTGTCCTAACCACTGTGCCATCTCTCCAGCCCTTTGACGTCTTTGATATCCATGTATATCAATGATCTAGCCACCCACCTCCTCCTACCCACACCAACCCACCTACCAGTCCTTCTACCTACTCACCCCCAGTAGCTGCCCCCACTCACTTAGAGTCTTTTCACGTCATCCGCCATCCTTCAGCTCCGCTTGAAAAATTCCCAACTCCAGCCGGGCAGTGGTGGCACACGCCTTTAATGCAGGCAGAGGCAGGCGGATCTCTATGAGTTCGAGTTCAGTCCAGCCTGGTCCACAGAGCTAGTTCCAGGACAGGCTCCAAAGCCACAGAGAAACCCTGTCTCGAAAAAAAGAAAGAAAGAAAGAAAAAATTCCCAACTCCATTTGGACCACCCACCCACTGGCTTTGTCCATCACTTAAATTTTTTTTTATTTTATGTGTATGGGTGTTTTGCCTACATGTACATTTGTGTAACACTTGCCCAGTGCCCATGGAGGCAGAAGAGGGCATCAGATCACCTAGAGCCGGAGTTACAGAGGATTGTGAGCTGCCTTGTGGGTGCTGGGACTCGAACCACGGGCCACTGGAAGAGCAGCCAGTGCTCTTAACTGTTGATCCGTCTCTCCAGCTCACACCACTTTTATTATTGTTTGATTTTCTCGGCTTTCCATTTTCAGGCCAGGCATGATGGGCCATGCCTGTAAAGAATTTGGGAGACTTAAGCAGGGGGCCTGCCATGAGTTCAAGGCCAGGCTGGACCAGTGATAGATGCCCTATCTCCAGAAACAAAAGAAAATCTCATTTTCCTCGTTTCTCAGTTTAGCTTCTGTTCTGGCGAGTTTTGTGTCAACTTGATACAACCTAGCACCTGAAAGGAGGGAAACTCAATTGAGAAAATGCTTCCATGAGATCCAGCCATAGGATGCCGGGCAGTAGTGCTGTATGCCTTTAATCCCAGCACCTGGGAGGCACAGGCAGGCAGATCCCTGCAAGTTTGAGGCCAGCCAGGTCTACAGAGCGAGTTCCAGGACAGGCTCCAAAGCTACACAGAGAAACCCTGTCTTGAAAAATAAAATAAACAAACAAACAAAGATCCAGCTGTAGGACATATTTTTAATTAATGGTTGATGTGGGAGGTCCCAGCTCATGGTGGGTGGTACCATCTCTGGGCTGTTAGTCCTGGGTTCTGTAAGAAAGCAGGCTGAGCAAGCCATGTGAGCAAATCAGTAAGCAACTCTGCTCCACAGCCTCTGCTGGAGCTCCTGCTTCCAGGTTCCTGCCCTGTGTGAATTCCTGTCCTGACTTCTCAGTGATGGACTGTTACCTGGACGTGTGAGCTGAAATAAACCCTTTCCTCCCCAAGTTGCTTTGGTCATGTGTTTCACCACAGCTATAGAAATCTACCTAGTACAGCTTTCAAAGTTGAACACCGCGAGCACCTTGAGGCCTCACCCTGTTCTCTCGGCTCCTCTCCCTTTATACAGTTTCCTCTGGCTCAGTCTCACCCGTCTGCTAACACTTCACCCACCAGCCGACCAGAGCCCAGGAAAATGCACAGTCATACTGCAAGGTTCACTTCCTGAGAGTCATCTGCACAGTTGCCAGCCTACAGTTCCCTCTTCGGTGCCCTTCCCCACCCACCCCCCGTGAGACCACAAGATGACAACGTTCTTTCCAAAGAGCGAGAAAACAGAACCACCCAGAAAAGAACTTCCTCGTAGCTTCTCCACACACGTCCAGTGCACTGGGCCATCTCTGCTGCAGAGGTTCGCTTGCTTCTGGCCCAGCCCATGGATTTTAGACCTTCCCCATGCCAGAGCTGGGGGACTCCCTAAGTCATCCCCTTTGTCCCGAATCATCGGTTTTTCTACCTCACTGAAACACGTCCGTTATTGTACAGATGTGCTATAGCTTTACCTCTGTAGAAGAAAACCTCGCCCAAGTAGTTAGCATGGGCACAATATTGTTAAAAGTGCCCGTGCTCTGTCAGGAAGGGAATTCTGATGGATGCTGTTTGGAAAGAAAGGTACAGGTCACTGCCACGGTACTGGAAAGGCTTCTCACCTTCACTTAGGGGGCTAGAGGTCAAACCAGGGGTCTTGTGCATGCCAGACAGGTACTCTACCACCGAGCTGTTGCAGCTGCAGCCCCTCCCCCCCTCCCTCCACATCCTCCCCCTACTCCCCATCCTCCCTCTGCCCTTTTCCCTCCTCCTCTGCTCTTTCTCCTTTTCTGATACAGGATCTCGCTCTATAGCCCATGCTGACCTTGAACTCAGGAGTCCCCGGCCTTACCTCTCAAGGGCTGGGATTACAGTCCTGCCGCACTATATCCAGCTCAAACCAAGACTTGACTTTCCTTTTCTTTGTTCACTTGACTGGTTTTTAATTTTTTAGATTTTATTATTGTCAAGTGTGGTGATGCACACCTTTAATCCCAGCTCTGGAGGCAGAGGCAGGTGGAGTTAGAGGCCAGCCTGAGAGTTCCAGGTCAACTAGGGTGTCTCAAAAAAAAAACGTTATCATTGTGAGGGGAGTATGGTGTGGGCCACGGTTCCTCTTAGAGAGAGAGGACAGCCCTGTGGAGCTGGTTTCCGACCTCTGCCCTTATCTGGATTATGGAGATTAAGATTTCAGTGTTCTCTATCTCCCTTCCCCACCTCCTCTCTTCTTCCTCCTTTTCCTCCCCTCAGCTCTCTTTCCACTAATGACTAAATACAGGGCCTTGTCAAATGGATGGAGCTAGAAAACATCATTTTGAGTGAGGTAACCCAGACCCAGAAAGACAATTATCACATGTGCTCACTCATAAGTGGTTTTTAAACATAAAGCAAAGAAAACCAGCACACAAATCACAATCCCAGAGAACCTAGACAACAATGCGGACCCTAAGACATACATGCATCTAATCCACATGGGAAGTAGAAAAAGACAAGATCTCCTGAGTAAATTGGGAGCATGGGGACCTTGGGAGAGGGCTGAAGGGGAGGGGAGAGGCAGGGAGGGGAGCAGAGAAAAATGTAGAGCTCAATAAAAATCAATTAAAAAATACAGGGCCTTGTATAAGCCAACCATGTGGTCCACTATTGAATTATACCCAGCCCCTCGTTAAGCCCTCCACCCACTGAGCTGTCCCCGCCCCTTACAGGTCACCAAGCATCCTTTTAGATACAGGACCAGTATCAACTCCATGGGGAGACTTTGCCCTCAGCATTGGATTAAAAACAACACACACACCTGAGACCTTTCCTCCCTATTTACTTACCCCAGTTTATTGGCTCATCTTACCTGAGTAACTGACATTGTGGGACACTTTAGCAATAGGTTTTTATCCCCTGACATCTTCTGTTGTAATGGTGTGAGGTATTGCCTGTTCCTCAGTCTGTGACTCTAGTTTAGCTAGAAGGCGGCCAGTAACAAAGACTTGTCCATGACATTGCATAACCGAATGGGGAGGGGGACATCGCGGAGGGGGAGGGGGAGAGAGCCCTCCCAGCACCCTCCCAGCAAGACTGTTAGCTGATTGGTGGGGAGAAGGGTCTAATTTCTGCAGCTGTGTGGTCAGGATAAATTGCTCACACTCAGGCCAGTAATCCATACTAAACCCAGTGGATCACACACAAAAAGATCGTGTTGAGAAGGGTTCCGTCAGGCAACAGGGTGTGAGCGGGAGGAACGGGGCAGGGCAGAAATGACTGAAAGTCATATTATATGGATTTATGAGTCTGTCCAAAACAACAACAAAAACTTAAGTCAGGCATGGTGGAGCACCCCTTTAGTCCCAGCACTCAGGAAGCAGAGGTAGGTGGATCTCTATGAGGTTAGCCTGGTCTACATAGTGAGTTCCAGGCTAGCCAGGGCTACAAAGTGAGACTCTGTCTCAAAAAATAATTTTTTAAAACATTTATTTTCTGTGTATGAGTGTTTTGCCTGCATGTATGTATGGGTACCATATGTGTGACTGGTGCTCACAGAGATCAGAAGAAGGCATTGGATCCCCTGGAACTGGAATTACAAAGGGTTGTGAGCTACCATGTGGAGGGCAGGCCCTGAACCCCGTCCTCTACAAAAGCAGCCAGTGCTCCTTATCACTGAGCCAGTTCTCCAGCCCCAGCCAAATAAAAGGATAAGTTGTTGAACAGGCGCTGGGGAGGGGCTGTGGCTTAGCGATGAAGAGCAAGCCAAGGGCATACAGAGACTTGGAAATTGGTTCCCGCCGTCACAAAAGGGGGAAAAAAAACGAATGAATAAATAGCTCCTTGAGTTATGCTAGGAGAAATGAGGTAATACATATTAGCTAATGCATCTGAGCAAAGACTATTGTCCTTCAGCACAATGCCTGGTATCGCTGCTGTCACTCACGCCAGGCTTACTAGAGGGCACGTCCTATGAAATGTTTCACTGCAGAAAGTCTTTTTTTGCCCCCCCCCTTCCTGCCAGAGAACCCCGCCTGCAAGACAAGCCCAGTCAAAAAACTCTGGGAAGAAAGAGGAACACTTTTGACACAAATTCCAGGAGAACCCAAAACCACAGAAACCACCAGAACTAAACAGAAGGGCACATTTGTTTAACCTCTGGGAAGCCAGACTCTTAGTCCCTCATGCTGATGCTAAACGGCGGAGCAGTGGCAGCATTTGGTTCCTCGCAGGGTGGAATGCACGGTGTTTGACAGTGTGAAAAACCGCCGCTGGCTCCAGGCCCTGCGATGGGGCAGCATGCCTGCAGCTGGAACAGCCTGGGCGAGCTGAGACTGACGCCCAATGCTGGGCCAACCAGGCTTGTGCTGCCTCCTGCTGCATCTGCTGAAATAAATGCCCCAAATCTCTGCATGTCAAAACAATGGCAACCTTTCAAGGCTCAGCAATCTGACCGCCTCCATGTAAGAAGCCAAATCACAAAGGCCCAGCCACCCAGCCCACTTTCCCTGGTATCTGGGGCATTTTGAAACGGGACGTTCCCCCCACCATGGGGATCTCTGCATTTGTCTACATTCTTCATTGATAAATCCTGAGGATTTGGGGTGTGACGCTGGAGATTGTGCACTGTGTGTGTACTCTGAGGGACGCCCCAGCCTTCGGGAAGGATTACTAACCGACTAAGGAAAGAATGGGTTGTGGGACTGGAAAGATGGCACAGTGGTTAAGGGCTCACTGGTTTCCACAGGACATACATGTCAGATGTGTGTCTGAGGTTCAGCCTTCAAGTCATTTTGGTTCCTCCTCCTCTTCCTTGTCACTCATGTAGCTAAATAGTGAGCGAATTTGAGGGCAGCTGAGATAATCCTGAATTCCTGATCCTCCTTCCTCCTCCTAGGAGTCATCAGGCCCCTCGTTAGATATCAGCAAAACCTGTTGTCACAGGGACTGTTCACTCTGCCCCGCAGCTCAGCCTCACAGCACAGTTTTAACCTCAGTGTTTTCTTTCCGTAGAGCAAAGGCTGTATCTGTCTGTCTGTCTCCTTCACCTCTGTATCCTCAGTCCTAGCACACTGCCTGGGTACAGCAGCTGCTCAGTAAATACCTGCTGGAGGAGTCACACAGACACACGCACACACACACAGAGACGGACAGACACACACACACAGAGACACACGCGCGCACATATCCCTAATCCCTGCAGCTGCCTAGATACAGCAGCTGCTCAATAAATACCTGCTGGAGGCGTTTTACACACACACACACACACACACACATGCAAAAAGTCACTTCCCTGTGGAATCTATTGGAGCTAAAATATACACATACAAAGTAACAAGAGGCTATTACAAAGGTATATACTCCTGGGAGGTGGGGTTTCTTTGTCCAAGGATTAGAGTGTAAACCATTCTGTACTTCCTGCTTCTCTTGAAATCCCTCAGAGGAAAGGAGGGGAGAGAGAAGATGGGATCAATTTTCAATAAGATTCCAGGGATTCCAAGAACCACAAGAATTAGTCATGCAGGCAATGGGCTAAGGTTACTCTGGCTCAAAGCCAAAAATAGAATTTTAGAGAGAAAAAAAAAAGAATCAAGGTCTGTGACCTGGAGTTCAACACATTTGTTTTGTTGTTTTGTTTCCGAGACAGGGTTTCTCTGTGTAACAGTCCTGGTTGTTCTGGAACTCAATTTGTAGACCAGGCTGGCCTTGAACTCACAGAGATCTGTCTGCCTCGGCTTCCCGAGTGCTGGGATTAAAAGCGTATGCTGACACACCTGGTTTACAGATGTCTTTTAGATTACCATCCCAAGTTATGTTTTTAAGTAATGAAACAAGTGTTACAAAAGAGGAAACTGGGCTTGGGTTCCCTCTGGGTTACATTGTCCCTGCGATTAGGCAGATTCCCAGAGGCAGGTGACAGCACTAGCTATCTCCAGGTTATAGCTATCTGTGTGATTATGTAAGTCCGCTGTCTCAGTTATCCTAAACAAACCAACTTCACTCTGGAGCAGCTTGAAACCCAGGGTCACTTTCTCAAGTATGTTAGCAAACTTTTGCTTCTTCCGGTAAGAGAAGGCTTCTGTCTCTCTGTCTCTCTCTCTCTTGGTTTTTCAAGACAGGGTTTCTCTGTGTATCTCTAGCTGACCTGGAACTCACTCTGTAGACCAGGCTGGCCTCAAAATCATAGAGATCTGCCTGCCTCTGCCTCCTGAGTGCTGGGATTAAAGGAGTGCACCACCACCATAATCAGTGTTAAACTTGTCCGTATTTGCTTTCACTTTCATCATCAACGAAGCTCTGGGTGTGATCCACAGTGACACATAAATCAGACACAGTGACACATGCCTGTAGTCCCAGCATCCTCCCCTACACAGTGAGCTCCAGGCCAGGGACACCTAAGACCCTGTCAACACGTGCCGAGGTGAGGTATTTAGGGATTCTCCTTCCCTGAGAATGGTGTTGGCCCAGCTTGCACAGGCAGTTCGCCAAGTAAGGCTGAGTCACTGGAGGGACTATCTCCACCTTCCTGTGGGAGCAGACCGGTTCTGCACCGCTCCGCTCCCTGGAGCGCACAGCTCCACACCATACCAGCTACACACGCAAAATATAGGCCAAACTGAGCTGGTTCAGAATGAGGTCACCGAGGGATTATACCGTGGCGGTGCGTTTCGTGGGCTGGAAGCAGGAGCGGAAGCTAAGAATCACAGGTTCCATCTCAGACTTTCGAAATCCAGGTCTGCAATTGGACGTCTTTCCCAAGTGATGGGCATGCGCATTCGAGTCTGAAAAAAACTAAGATTCTAGATCAAGGGGGATGGATGTGTGGCAAAAGTCAAGGAGGAGCCAAAATGGACAGGAGTTGATTTCAGCTAAGGTCTCTGAATTTAGGCATAACAGGACGGGTTCTGAAGCCGCTAAAAAATTAGTGAGTCTCTAGCTGGGCGGTGGTGGTGCACGCCTTTAATCCCAGGACTCGGGAGGCAGAGGCAGGCGGATCTCTGTGAGTTCGAGGCCAGCCTGGTCTACAGAGCTAGTTCCAGGACAGGCTCCAAAGCTACAGAGAAACCCTGTCTCGAAAACAAAAAAACAAAAACAAAAAAACAACAACAAAAAAATTAGTCTCGAACTCAGGCCCTTTGCGCATGCTTGCCAAAACTCTCTACCCCCACTCCATCTTCTTCAGTCCAAGTTTCCCATTCTTGGTCCTTTTTTTTACATTTGGAATAAATCAGTCAGCCAGATCTTTGTCTGGTTCGGTTCGATCTTACCTAAATCTATTGCTTACGTCTAGCCCGGTTGCTAAGGTACGGAGCTTCACGGTTGCTGGGAAATGACGTCACTCAGTGGGCGGGCTAAACAGCCTCTCCGTCTTCCCGATTGGTCGTCATGCTGGCGATTAGCTTTCAGTCTCGTGGGCTCCACGACTGTCAGGCTCAGCTGCTCGCGGGCTCGTCCCCCCCCCCCACTGCCCCCCAGGCCTCAGGACCCTACTCAGGGAAGAAGATGTGACTTAGGCCGCCCGACCAGGCTTTTTGTCCTCTCAGGTAGTTTTTGATTCAGTCGAGTGCCGGCAGTTGGGACGGCTACGCGAGCCGTGGGGAATTACGGGATTTATGGTTGTAAACTGGATCTGGGTGGACTCTAGCTTTGGAAAGGAAAAAAAGAAAAGAAAGAACTTTTAGGACTAGGTGCCCGGGTCTCAGAAGAATGACGAGGAATCCTAACTAGGAATCCTGGAATTTGCATTGTTTGTTTTTGTTTTGCAGGTATGGACTACACTTGATCCATCACTTTCCAGTCAAAACTGTTCCTTTATCTACTGTTGAAGGGGTCGGGAGTCAAATGGAGAAGTCACCTGTCAGCCCAATGAAAGAGAAGGACACCGCTCAACCGCAGCAGCGGGAAGGGAACGCCCAGCGAAACCTAGGTGCAGCCCTCCAGTTTAGGCAGCAGTCCCCGGGCCCCACCCCTGAAACCCTGGAGCTGGGAGTGAAACCCGATCCGGCCAGCCGAACTGTGGAGAACCCTCAAAAGATTGAAAATCCGGTGGCTGAATTTGAAGGCGACGCTGATAAATGTCATGTCTCCACCAAGGCAATGGCAGAGCGTCCCCAAGCTTCTGATCTCTGGTACTGCCCTGATGGGAGTTTTGTAAAGAAGATTATAGTCCGTGGCCACGGCTTAGACAAGCCCAAATTAGGTTCCCAGTGCCGAGTGTTGGCTTTGGGGTTTCCTTTTGGGTCTGGGATGCCAGAAGGCTGGACAGAACTAACCATAGGCATAGGGCGATGGAGGGAAACGACTTGGGGGGAACTCACAGAAAAATGCCTGGAGTCCATGTGTCAAGGTGAGGAAGCGGAGATTCGTCTTCCTGGATGCTCTGCACCCCTTGCCAAGCTCAGGCTGGATTCCTTCACTAAGGGTCGGGATTCCTGGGAGTTGGAGGCTGTGGAGAAGGAGGCCCTGGCCAAGGAAGAACACACAAGGGGTACAGAACTGTTTCGAGCTGGAAACCCTCAAGGGGCTGCCCGATGCTACGGTCGGGCTCTCCGACTGCTGCTGACCTTACCCCCACCCGGCCCCCCAGAACAAACTATCCTTTATTCCAACCTGGCTGCCTGTCAGTTGCTGTTAGGGCAGCCCCAGTTGGCGGCCGAGAGCTGTGACCGAGTGCTGGAGCGGGAGCCGGGCCATTTAAAAGCCTTATACCGAAGAGGGGTTGCTCAGGCTGCCCTTGGGAACTTGGAGAAAGCAACCGCTGATCTCAAGAAAGTGCTAGCGGCAGACCCCAAAAACCGAGCAGCCCAGGAGGAATTGGGGAGAGTGGTCATTCAGGGAAAGAAACAGGACGCAGGACTGGCTCGGGGTCTGCGCAAGATGTTCAGCTGATTAAAAAGTTCAACTTTAAGAGACAGGAGCCTGTGAATTGTGTTCTGTGTTGCGGGAATTTTTAAAGGCCCCAAAGGGGTTTCAGTTCATAACCTATTCTCCCCTATGGAGAGTTAGCAATGGTGTCCGTGAGCCACTGAGGGTGTGGTGGCTTATCCACCTCTGAAGATTTGTGTATCTATTATGTGTATGTATGCCTCCATGTGCCTGCGGAGGTCAGAGGGAGCTGCATCCCCGGGAGCTGAGTTACAGATGGCTGTAAGCCGCCTGGTGTGGGTGCTGGGAATGGAATTCAGGTGCTTGCAAGAGCAGGAAGCATCCCACCCCCTTTTTTTGAGACAGGGTTTGTCTGTATAGCTCTGCCTGTCCTGGAACTCACTTTATAGACCAGGTTAGCTTCGAACTCAGAAATCCTCCTGCCTCTGTCCGGGATTAAAGGCGTGTATCCCCACAGCCCATTCTAGATGCTGAACCTTTATTGATTGATTCATTCACTATGTGCATTTGTGCTTTCATGAGTTTATGGGCAACACGTGGGTGCAGATGTCTGAGAAAACCGCTGAGCAATAGTTCCAATCCAGATGCCGGAACTTTAAAGTGCTAGGAACTACATTTCCCACAAGGCTGGTCTCTGGGGCCTCTATGGCGCGTGCGCAGTTCCGCCTGGTCATGCGGAGCGGCTGGCTGCTGCCACGTTCCCATTGGCCCGAGTGTACAAGTCACCGCTCCTTCGTGTCATGTGCTCAGCACCCAAGCCTCTGACTGGTCAGTGAGACTTCCGGGATGCCCGGCTTCCTCCAGCGAGCCCACTGATTGGCCGAGGCCCGGGAGGGGCGGGTCCGGGAGCCGGCTCATGGTGGGGGGTGGGGGGAAGATGGCGGAGCTGATGCTCCTCAGCGAGATCGCCGACCCGACGCGTTTCTTCACCGACAACCTGCTGAGCCCGGAGGACTGGGGTGCGCGGAGTGAGGCCCGGGGGGAGGGAGCGGTCTGCGGCCGGCGCGGGGCCCGAGGCGCGCGGGAAGGCCGGAGAGGGTGGGCGAGGAAGGCTGGGCGGACGCCGAGCCCAGCGTCTGCGGCAGCGCGCAGCGGGGCTCGTGCCTTCCCGGGGTGCGGGAGGAGGGATGACCGTGGCCTCCCGCGGGAGGGACCCGGGGCTGCCCCGGGGTCGGGGGACAGGGGCTGGGCGCCTTGGGGTGTGTGGCTCAGCGAGTGGGCGGGCGGTGGGTCTGGCCCGGCCGAGCCAATGGGGAATGGAGCCGGGGCTGACACGCTCGCGGGCCTCCTCGCAGACAGCACCTTGTACAGCGGCCTGGATGAAGTGGCCGAGGAGCAGACACAGTTATTCCGCTGCCTGGAGCAGGATGTCCCGGTACTGCTGCCTCGTCGATTCTCCTGTAACCCCTGGTGGTGGGAGGGGTACCCCAAACTCGGAGTCTTCCTCAAGCCAGAGCTCACCCTGCTTTTGTTAGACCCGAACATTGCTTGGAGAAAGTCTAGTTTCAACATTGTCTAACTGGAGCAAGCCTTTTTTTTTAGAGATGCACGCGGAATAGCCAGCCCACTCTAAGTCGGGGATTTTTGAGAGCAATCCCTTCTGGACTTCTAAGGTTCCTTTTCTAGGGGAGAGATATAAGCATCTTTACAGGGGCGAGAGAATTGTTTGTTAGATATTGTTAGGAGAAATACAAAGAGAGAAATACGAGTATTTTTGTAAAGTGTGGGGCAACACAATGGGCTCCTTAATTTGCAAGGTGTGTTGTTCCTCTTTTGGTTTCACACTTTCTCACTTTCCCGCCCTGGACTATGCCCCATTGCTCAGTTCGACAGCAGCTCTCTGGATGTGGGGATGGATGTCAGCCCCCCTGAGCCCCCCTGGGACCCTCTACCTATCTTCCCAGGTAAGAGACCCTTCCTGCTGCTTCCCGGAAACCGTAATACCCATGTTGTGTGCATACAGTCTACACAGGTGTGTGCACTGCGCTCTCCCATCCCTGGTGTGCGTGTTGTCTGTCCTCACCCTCCCACCGTCAGCACCACCCTCCCACCCTGCTCAGGTTACTTATTTTCACAGTGTTGGCTTCGTGCATGCCAGCCGGGCATCTGGCCCTGAGCTGTGTTCCTGGTCCTCCCTGGTTGTCTCCCAACTCTTTCCTTCCAGATCTTCAGGTGAAGTCTGAGCCATCCTCTCCCTGCTCGTCTTCCTCCCTCAGCTCAGAGTCTTCACGCCTTTCCACGGAGCCCTCCGGCCAGGTGAGAGCGGTCCCCTGTGGGTCTCTGTAACAGGAATTCTGCTCCCGCTGTGTTCGCTTTACGGAGATTCTATCTGTGTTCAGGTGCCAAGGTTCTGTCTGTGTTCTGTGAGTCACGAAGCAAGTGCAGTTTCTTCTCAGTCATGACACCTCGTGTTCTGAACATCCACTTTGGTGGTGTGAAAGGAGGTGGGGCCTATCGAACATGCAGAGGATGGCAGTAGTAGGGCTGGGAAAGAGTGCTGGTAACACTGTTCTTACCCAGTGTCCACGGTAACGTGATAGTGGCAGTCTGGAGAATTTGTTGACTTCCCCGAGAAGGAAATAGAAGAACAGAGAGCCAGAGCCTGGATAGAATCTCGGAGCTGTTGAGGCCACAGCATGAATAACTGGTGGTTTGGTAGAAACTCAGGACTTTTGGGATCACGGCACAGATAACTGGTGGTTTCTGAGCTCAGGCTGTGTTCTCACGCTGGCCCTCAGAACCTCTGTAGTGTTCTTCCCTTTGTCTTCCTGCCTCCCTGCCCCACCCTAGCTCTCACAGGTTCCTGGAGTAGGGGAGGTGCTGAACGTGAAGACGGAGTCCTTAGCACCCCCACTCTGCCTGCTGGGGGATGATCCAGCATCCCCATTTGAAACAGTCCAGATCACCGTGGGTTCTGCCTCTGATGACCCCTCAGGTAATCAGCCTGTCACTGTGCCACTGGGGGCCAGGCGGTGGTGGGGCACGCCTTTAATCGCAGCACTAAAGAGGCAGAGGTGCGCAGATCTCTGAATTTGAGGCCAGCCTGGTCTACAGAGTGAATTCCAGGACAGCCAGGGCTACACAGAGAAACCCTGCCTCAAAAAGCAAAAAACAAAACAAAAACCTGCCACTGGGGAGGGAGTATGGGACTAAAGAGATGGCTCAGTGTTTAAAAGCACTGGCTGCTCTTCCAGAGGACCCAGGTTCAGTTCCCAGCACCCACATGACAGCTCACAACTGTCTGTAACCCCAGTCCCAGGGGATCCAAGGCCTCTTCTGGCCTCCAGGAGTTCCAGTCACAGGCATGGCTCTTAGACATACATGCAAGCAGGACATCTGTGCACATAAGAAAAAGAACAGGCACTTGGCTCTGTCAGGGTAGGATGTGTGCATCTGTGTGGACAGGGAGAGGAATGCGGTGGGCGAGTGGATGACGGCCTCGAGAACGGGAGCTGGGCAGGGGAACTGTAGAGACAAAGCAAGGCAGCCTCGAGGAGCCAGGTGTTTGCTTTCCTCCTCTCTTGTGTCCTGTCTGTCACAGAGCTCACCATTAATGTGCATTTATGTGTGTGCTGCTCACACCACCCCAGCACACACACCCTGTCCCAGTTACTGTTTCATTGCTGTGCAGACCATGATCGAGGTGACATTTAAAGAAAGCATTCCCTGTGGGGCTTGCTTAGTTTCAGAGGGTTAGTCCCTGATCAGCATGGTGGGAAGCCCGAGGGCAGGTAGGCATGGTGCTGAGCGTGCTGAGCGTTCACATCCGATTCACACAGAGAGAGACTGGGCTTGGCATGGGGTTGACCCCCAAAGCCCACCTACCTCTAGGGACACACCTCCTAATCCTTCCCAAACAGTTCCTCCACCTGGGAACCAAACATTCAAATATATGATCCTGGGGTCATTCTCATTCAAACCACCACACACCCCATTTTTTCCCCTTTATTTTACTGGTTGAGTTGGATTTCACGCTGTTGCCCATGCTGGCCTCCAAATCAGGGCTCAAGATCTCCTACCTCCTCTTCCTCTTAAACTTTATTGCAAAATTTTTCAAACATACTGAAAGATTGGAATGGCATAGGCCTAACTCCCTGATTCTCACAGTTGATAACACTGTGTGATGTTTATATTCTTGGGTTTGTTTACTTGTACTTGTTTAGTGGCTCTCTTCTGTGCCAGCACCGGACAGAGTTCTGGGAATGGCGGATAGACAGATAAATGGGGTGGGAGAGCGCTGACTCTTGCTTCACGCTCTCTTTATTCAGTTAAATCTCCTGGAAACACCTTCATAGGCGTCCCTATGTGTGTCTCTGTAGTTATTCTAAATCCAGGCAGATCAGCAATGAAGGTAACTCTCACAGACACTTTTAGTAGATTGTCAGATGTTACCGAGAGGCCACAGCTTACAAACCCAACATCTTTACAGCAGAGATCATCGGTAGCTTTGCCAAGGGCAGTGTTCTAAGGTTCCCTGTACTTAGGTATCTTATGAGGTCTGTGTTTACCCAGCACTCTGGAAGATGAGAAGCATAGTATGGTTTTGGAAAACTTTCTAAGGGTTATAGTATTAACAATGGTCACTTCTGAGGAGGGTGGCAGTGGCCTTTTTTTTTTTTTTTTTACCGAATTTACCTTCATTCCTTTGTAATTTGTTTTGTGTGATGATATTTGTTTCCTGATTGTTATTGTTCATACACTACTGAGTTAAAATAGCAATCACTAGCAATTGTATAATTAAGTACCAAGATGGTGTGAGCCAGAGATAGTGGTAGATCCTTGGCCTTTGGGCTAAATCTGGCTTTCAGGTGAGTTTTATTTCACCCACCTGGGCCTAGCATTTGTTTCTGTGGGACAATGCTCTTTTTCTTGGAATCTCTAGCAAGGTGCAGGGATTTAACAAGGTGGGAGGTTCTGAAGTAGCTGAAGCCCTGTGGTGTGATCCTGGGAGGCTAATTTGTCAGTTCACAGGGAACTTGTATGAAGAGGGGCAGTGAGTCTCGAGGGCTGGTTCAGTGTGAATGCATGGGGACATGAGAGTGCAGTGAGTCTCGAGGGCTGGTTCAGTGTGAACGCATGGGGACATGAGAACGCAAGTGACAGAAAGCAGTTTGGGATGGGAGTCAGGAGCTGGTCACGTGGAGATGACGGCATGGTCACTGTCAGCATGAAAGAACATTGGTTAGGGAGGTCAGAATCGGATAGGAACAGGCTGGAGAGATGACTCACTGGCTGCTCTTCCCAAGGTCCCAGGTTCAATTCCCACCATCCAGGTGGTGGCTTGCAACTGTCTATAACTCTAGTTCCAGGGTGCGAGGCCCTCTTCTGGCCTCGTGCTCTTACAAATGCACGTGAAAGAAAATCTTAAGAAGAAGAATTGGATGGGAGTGTGAGCCTGGGACCGCAGAGCCTCCCACTGCTCAGGGCGCTTCCACATGGACAGACAGGGTCTGGAGGGTAAATGAGAACTGGCGGATGGGGGAGGCGGCTGTGGGTGTGAGACGCCAGGGAAGCTGCTGAAGTGAAAAGGAAAGTCCACGGGGTGTGGATAGAGCGGCATCTCATGCTCCTCCTGGGCACCTGCAGTTCCCAAGTCCAGGGAAGGGAGACCGACCCTGCCCTTTCCTCTTCAGCAGTTATCTGGTAGCCAGCCTCTTTTTTTAAGATTTAGTTTTGTGTCTGAGCATTTTGTCTGCATGTGCATCGTGTGTGCCCGATGCTGCAGAGATCAGGAAGGGGCATCAGATCCCCCGAGTTACTGACAGTTGTTAGCCACCACGTGGACTCTGGGAATGTTTCCCTGCAAGAGCAACAAATTCTCTCTACCCCTGAGCGTCTCTCCAGCCCCGGATAGCCAGCTCTTGTGTCTCCTGCCCCCACAGATATCCAGACCAAGGTAGAACCCACCTCTCCATCTTCTGTCAACTCCGAGGCCTCCCTGCTCTCAGCAGACTCTCCCAGCCAGGTGCGCAGCCTCCTCTCTCCTGCAGCCCCAGCCCTGCTCTGGGGATGTGAGACCCCCGCTCCATACGCGACACTCCCAACTAATGTCTCTGGACTGCCCTGCGCAGGCTTTTATAGGAGAGGAGGTTCTGGAAGTGAAGACAGAGTCCCCGTCCCCTCCGGGGTGCCTCCTGTGGGATGTCCCCACCTCTTCACTTGGAGCTGTCCAGATCAGCATGGGTCCATCCCCTGATAGTTCCTCAGGTAATGAGAGCTCCTGACCCGGGTCCCTGGCGAGGCCTTACACTGCCGTAACTCACTCCTTCCTCTCCTTCCTACAGGGAAAGCTCCAGCCACTCGGAAGCCTCCACTGCAGCCCAAACCTGTGCTGCTAACCACAGTTCAGGTGCCTCCTAGAGCTGGGCCTCCCAGCACCGCTGTCCTTTTGCAGCCCCTCGTCCAGCAGCCCTCAGGTGTGGAAGACGGAGAAGGGGCCTTGTCAGTGAGGTCCCTGGCCCTTCAGTACTGGGGTGTGAGCGTGGACACCAGGACCCTGTCTCCGCTCTGACTTGCCTCTGCGCGCTCTTCCAGTGTCCCCAGTGGTCCTCATCCAAGGTGCTATTCGTGTCCAGCCTGAAGGGCCAGCCCCCGCAGTCCCACGCCCCGAGAGGAAGAGCATTGTTCCAGCTCCTATGCCTGGGAACTCCTGCCCACCCGAAGTGGATGTATGTGTTGAGGAGGGTGGGAGAGGCTCTTGAATGGGAGGGAAGAAAGAAGTGGGAAACAGCAGTGTGGCAGAGGGATGGAGGGCTGAGACAGGTCTGTAGGTGGAGGAGGCGGTGGACTCAGGTCAAATCGGGGCGTCCCAGTTGGTTGTGGGTGCCGGGGCACAGGCAGTTTCCCGATGGAAAGGCAGGTCAGTTAGCGTTAGGCTTGGAACAAGATTGGGAAGAAGGAAAACCCAAAGAGAGGCCTGGCAAGGGTGCTGGCCCTACAGTCTCACTTGTCCCGCATCTGAGGACTTGGGGGAACGTGGCAGTACATTGTAGGTCAGGACGGCAGGAGAGTGGCCTGTCTCTGGTGTTGGGGGCGTGGTCTCTAACTCATGTCTGACCTCGCTGGTACCAGGCAAAGCTGCTGAAGCGGCAGCAGCGAATGATCAAGAACAGAGAGTCGGCCTGCCAGTCCCGCCGGAAGAAGAAGGAGTATCTGCAGGGGCTGGAGGCCAGGCTGCAGGCTGTGCTGGCAGACAACCAGCAGCTGCGCAGGGAGAACGCTGCCCTCCGGCGGCGCCTGGAGGCCCTACTGGCAGAGGTTGGCCTGTGCCGCCCTTGGGGAGAGAAGGGTGGGAAGGGCTGGCCCTTGTGGTGACCCCGCCCCCGCCCCTCCGCGTCTGCCCTGCAGAACCGCGAGCTCAAGCTGGGGTCTGGGAACAGGAAAGCTGTGTGTATCACGGTCGTCCTTCTCTTCATCGCCTTCAGCTTTGGACCTGTGAGGTGAGACCCCTGCCCGCTTGTGAGCAGTGTGGGCCTGGGCCTGGGCTCACTGACGCAGCATTTCGAGCACCCTTAGCCGTGACGGTGTGCCCATCAATCTCTGCCTGTCTGCCTGTTCTCCCGCAGGTGACTCTGGGGGCGGGGGTGGGGGAATGGCTCAGTTGATGAAGTGCTTAGCCTGCGAGCATGAGGGCCTGTTTGACCCCCTGAACCCACATTCTGAAAAGAGCTGGCTGTGGTCGTGCACTCACATAGCAACAGGAGGCAGAGGCAGGCAGGGCCCAGTGCTTGCTGGGCAGCCAGCCTCAAGTACTTGGTGAGCTCCAGGCCCGTGACAGACAATGACTCAAAAATAAAATAAAAAGGTGGATTGTACTGAGGAATGGCAGCCAGAGTTGATCTTTGACTTCTGTGTGCACATGTACATGGACGCATAAACCCTTGCTCCAACACACACCCCCTAGTGACTTATGGGTTCCCCTTGCCCGAATGCACACCTCCTAGTGACTTACAGGCTCTCCTTGCCCCAATGCACAGCCACCCTAGTGACTTACGGGCTCCTCTTGCCCCAGTGCACACCCCCTAGTGACTTATGGGCTCCCCTTGCCCCAACACACACCCACGCAAGTGACTTCTGAGTTCTCCTTTTCCTCTCTCCTGGACCTGTGAGGCGGGCAATCCTCCCGCTCCCATCTCACGGCCGGGAGCCTCACTCTTGTGGAGCAGATAACACCTGCACCAGCATAACTGCAGAGTCCTGACTCTTACTACAGACACTGAGAAAGCCAGAATGCTTCACCGTCCTGCCTCCCTCCCCACAGCATCAGTGAGCCACCTCCAGCTCCCATGCCTCCTCGGATGAGCAGGGAGGAACCTCGCCCCCAGAGACACCTGCTGGAGTTCTCCGAACAAGGGCTGGCTAATGGTGTTGAACCCCTCCAGGAAACTGCCGAGGGCCCTGAGGAACGGCAGCCCAGCCCTGTAGGCAGGCCCAGCTTCAGGTGAGAAGCAAGGAGCCCTCTGTTAGGGATGAGAGCTAGTCTCACTAAAACCTGCCTTCGCACAGCACAGAGCCAAAATTGCTGTCACCCAGAGGACCTTGCCGGCGCCCTGTGCTGGGCAGTCTCTGGTTACTACCTCCTCTGCTTTCCTTCAGAAATCTGACAGCCTTCCCTGCTGGGGCCAAGGAGCTACTGAGAGACCTGGACCAGCTCTTCCTCGCCTCTGGCTGCCGCCACTTCAACCGGACAGAGTCCCTGAGGTGTGTAGTCTGCCCTTTGAAGCCCCGCACGTAACCCTGCTGTCCTGTGTGGAGTGCCAGCTCCCTGCCTTCTCGCACCTGTCTCCCTAGGCTTGCTGATGAGCTGAGCGGCTGGGTCCAGCGTCACCAGAGAGGCCGACGGAAGATACCTCAGAGGGTCCAGGAGAGACAGGTAGGAGCCATTGGTTCTGGGTCATGGAAGGCGAGATGAAGACAAGAGCTAAGTGTCCTGGGGATTTCAGGTGGACATCCTGTAGAGATTTCAGGGCATTGTGGGGTCCATGGAGGAGTGGGTGTGAGATGGTGCCAGCTTCCAGGGACCGCCTGTCTCTTTCCCTCCTCCCTTTACCCTCTTCAAATCTTTAGATACTTCTCCTTCCAGAAGTCTCAGCTACGGAGGAGGTCACCTCCAGTGAAACCAGTCCCCACCCAACCTCCCGGACCTCCTGAGAGGTGAGTATTGGGTATGCATTTACTAAGTGAAGTCACTAGAAAGAGCTGTGTCCCAGGAGATGTCACTAACATTGTCCCCAGCGGGAGTCTGTGTCCTCCCAGCAAGGCCTTTGTTTCTTTCCTCTCCATGGGCCTCCTGAGTCTGTCCTCACCTCCCTAGGGACCCTGTGGGCCAGCTGCAGCTCTACCGCCACCCAGGCCGCTCGCAGCCTGAGTTTCTAGATGCAATCGACCGACGGGAGGACACCTTCTATGTTGTCTCCTTCCGAAGGGTGAGCTCCCCTCCCTCCTGCTCCCTCCTGTCACCCTGGCTGTGTGTCCCCGTCATAATCTTAGTAGGAAGGTAAAGAGTAGAGCTGGGGAGCCTGTCCAGTGTCTTCTTCGGCCACCAAGCTCCTTCTGCTCCTAGGACCACCTGCTGCTCCCAGCCATCAGCCACAATAAGACGTCCAGGCCCAAGATGTCCCTGGTGATGCCAGCCATGGCTCCCAATGGTAACTCTTCCCTCTGGCTATGGGGAGGGTTCTGAAATCTGAGGAAGTTTTTGCAGAGATCCAGCAGGGGGAGCTAAGGGAGAAGGTGAGATTAGGGAATGTCTAGAGGCTCAGAGGTGGGAAGAGGCTAGGAACCGAGGAGAAAATAAAGTGCAGAGTTGTGTGCCTGAAATCTTAGCATTGAGGTATCAGGAGTGGAAGTTGGGAGGATGGGGTGAGTCTAGGTTACATAATGAGACCTTCTCGGCCAGACCAAAAGCTGCATCCATAGGTGGCTAGTGTGTGTGCGTGTGTGCGTGCGTGTGTGTGTGTGTGTGTGTGTGTGTGTGTGTGTGTGTGTGTGTGCGCGCGCGCACGTGCATGTGTGGATTGCTCACTGTCTCTTTCCTTTTCTGACATCGTCTCCTGTGTGACCCTCACTTATCATTGTCCTTTATTTTCCTCCTCCATCCTGCTTGTCCCTCCTCCATTCCTGTCCATGGCCCTGCCTCTCTGCCTTTCCTCTTCTTCCTAACCCCCCTCCCATCTCACCCCATCCACCACCGGTCGCCTCCCCTTCCACAGAGACTGTTTCAGGCCGGAGCCCCCCAGGGGACTATGAGGAGATGATGCAGATCGAGTGTGAGGTCATGGACACCAGGGTGATTCACATCAAGACCTCCACGGTTCCCCCCTCGCTCCGAAAGCAGCCGCCCCCAACCCCAGGCAATACCACACGTGGCCCTTTACCGGCTTCTGCAGCCAGTCAGGCCGGTCAGGCCTCCCACCAGCCCCTCTACCTCAACCACCCCTGACCTCTGCAACTCACACTGGCTTAGAACTGGTTTGGGGGGGAACCTGATCCTGGGACTTGGGGCAGTTGGTAAAGGAAAGCAGGGTGTGGGGAGTAAGCACTTAATGGGAGGAGGGCGGATGGTTCGCCTCTCCTCACCTCTTTCCAGAATATAGGGCTCCTCTCGTTCCTGCAAACCCCTAGCCCCCCTCTTTCCCCAAGGGCACTGCCTAAGGTTCAGTTTAGGGCTGGGTAGGTGCCATCGCCCCTTTGTTCTTTCGTTTGCCAGTTCAGGAGTAGACATGGGACTTTGGTCTCCAGGTGGGACAAGGGATGTTCTTGGGTGGTGGAAGTCGGTTTGCGTGTGTGTGTATCTTTTTTATTATTATTAAATAAACAACTCGGAGGGAGTTAAGGAATGGTGACTGCCTTCCCAGCGTGTGACTCCTATGGGACCAGCATCAAAGAACCAAGCACTACAGAGGTCACTGGTGGCTGAGTGGGGTGGAATCAGACCTCATGTCATCCCCTGGCCCCACCCTGCAACTCCTAGGATTTGTCTGTGTCTAGCAATGATGTCTGTGGTGTTGGCGTGACAGCCGATATACAGATCACCGGAATGTGTCTGAGTAAACAGGAAAGACAGGGGGCCCCACGCCCTTCAGGGCGCACAGCAGCTCCAGTCCTTGTTCTACCACAGGTCCCCCCTGCTTTCCAGGATGAGCTGTCCACACAAACAACAGGCGTGGGGGCCAGAGGGCCTGGAGCCCAGGAAGGCGGGATCACAACGAAGGGGCCTGGTAGGGAGAAGGGGGTACACCATGGGACAGCCTCCTGGCCCTGAACTGAGGGAGGGTCCAGATGGATGAAGGCAGGAGCGGGTAGGTGGAAAGGCTGTGCTCTGAGTGGGAAGAAAGGGATCGGATGAGGGGGCCAGTCTGCCTGGCTGCTGGGTCCCCTGCAGTTGCTCCCACCCAGCAGCGCCTTGGCCTGACCCTATAGGAGTGGCCGGGTCAGCTGGAGGGTGTGAGCTGGACCTGGGCTCCAGGCCCAGATGACTGGACAGGGGCTGCCTGGCTAGAAGCCTAGCCCTGAAGGAGGGAGGAAGAGCCTCACGTGTCCAGCCAGGCTCTCCCCGCTCCTTTACCCACCCCTACTGTGTTTGGAGTGAAAACAGACTGGGGAGCTATGGCAACCTGGAACTAGGGCTCCCAGGAACTCAGCCTTTCCTCCCTCCAGAGGGCAGCCCTGGTCCACAGCCACTTCCTGTTCCAGGATCCCTTGAGCACCTTATCCAGGCTGTAAGGGAAACAGATGACCTGGTCCCGGGTCCCTTCGTGGGCTTTGAATTAGCTGATGGCCCTCTGTGAACCGTGACCTGCCTCCCTGCTTTCCAAGGTGCTGCTGCGGAACCTGGCACTGTGCTGGGGTAGGCACTGCCTCAGTCCTGGGTCTGCTGCTTGCACCCGTGTGGGAAGGTGCTCCAAGCCTAGGGTGGTCCACTCGAGAGAGGTCTCAGGGAGACTGGGGCCCTCAGACTCGTCCTGGCTGGGGAAGGCCTAGGAGAGTTGTGGAGACTTGGTTGCAGGACAGCAGGTGGGAACGGGCACAGCTGCTGCCCTGCAGGCCAGGGTGAGCTTCCTTCTGCCCACTTGGGCTTTCCAGTGCCACTTCACCGCTGTCGCTCTGGACCTAAGCAGCACTTTCATGTCCAAGGCTCACTGCTTCCCGTCCTGCTCCTTGCTAGTAGGGCCTTCTTTGCAATCTTCGTCCCTGCCATCCCTCACTTTCTCCCGTGCCTTCCTTCCTCCTCTGCCCCACTGAAGTGTTCTGTTTGACTCGGTAGCCTGCCTCGTTTTCCTCAGTTCCTCTGCCTCCTTGTCTTTTTTTTTTTTTTTTCGAGACAGGGTTTTTCTGTGGCTTTGGAGTCTGTCCTGGAACTTGCTCTGTAGACCAGGCTGGGCTCGAACTCAGAGATCCGCCTGCCTCTGCCTCCCGAGATTAAAGGTGTGCTGGGATTAAAGGTGTGCACCATCACTGCCCGGCAAAAATGTGTAGCCCAGGCTGGCCTCAAACTCATGATCCTCCTGCCTCTGCCTCCTTCAGCAAATCCTACTGGCGTGCGCCACCACAACTGGCCTGCCTCCTTGTCTTGCCCTGTGGTCTTCACATCGCCACTGTTGGCCCTGTCCAGCTGTCCCCTTGTGTGACCTCTTTCCTGTCCTCTCCTTGTCCCTTCTTGTCTCTCACTCCATGCTTTCCTTCCTCTCTGCTCTTCACGCTCAGTGAAGTCCTGGCTGTGGGGGCCAGGACTGGGGAGCCTAGTGCTTGCCTCATCCTTCTGCTATGGCTTCTGGATACAGCACATCTGGATTCCGGGGCCCAGATGTGTGGTTGCCACAGCGACCTCAGTCCCTCTGGTAAATACAGGCGCCCACCCGCTCCAGAGCAGAGAGCAAAACAATTGTGTGACTTTCTTTTGTCACGAGATAGCAATGTCCTCCCTCCTCCCGTCTCCGTGTCTCCAGGCAGGGAGAAGGCTCCAGACCCTTGCTCCCGGGCTTTGCACTTCTCCCAGCCCTGCAGCTCTTCCCTCCCTGGTTGCCCATCCTCTCCCGCCACCTCAGGCAGTTTCTTCTCACTGAGTCTGCATAGTAAGAGGGCGAAAGAAGACCTTTCAAAACCTTGAAGAAGCCATTTGATTCGTTGCCATCGTCAGTCTTTCCGCTCCCCAGAGCTGCTGAGGTGAGGGAGCGGTTAGGCTCTGGAAAACGGTGCCGGCCCCGTTACTGGCAAAGCTGAACAGCACCCATGAGCCCTCTCTTAAGCATGAAGGGTGCAGGGAAGCCCTGTGCTCAGCTGCTGTGTGCGGTGTCCTGCCCTTGCCCCTCTGGGACTCTTCCTCGGCCTCGCCTCTACCCTCGCTCGCCCTCGTCTTCTTGTTCTCTCTCTTCTCACTCTGGACTTTGAGGGTCATTCAAGGACATGGGGCCCAGAGCCAAAGACCCCTGGGCTCAGGATCCTGGGAACAGCTAACACACGCTTGTTCTAGACAGCACCATGACCCTGCAGGCCCCGCAAGGCACCTTATTGGAGCCATTCCTGCTCTGGCTCTTGGCCTCCCTGGCTTCTCCCCCAGTCCCCGGGGCTCAGAGTTGACCTTCACTCCTAACTGTGAAACAGCAGACTTCCCAGGAGCCTGGGATCCAGGGGGAAGTGATTCTAGACAATCACGATTTCAAACCTGCAGCTGTATCAGCCTCCAGTCCCTTCCCCAGATACCCTGGAAGCTCATAAACTGGAGCCTTGCCTTCCTGTGCCAAGACCCCAGCATCCAGCCCCCAAGCCTCGTCCCCTGGCCGCTGCCACCTACATGGCCAACTGTACTTACAGGGACCCTACTTCTCAAATAATAAAGGTGTGGAGCCGGACCTAGGGAAGACATAGAAGTGCCTTTGCGCTTACTCCAAACTTCGATCTATTAAGAGCTCGGCTGCCACCTGTTCTCTCGTAACACAGTTTGAAGACCCCCCTCATCTTTTCATCTGCTGCCCCCCACTTCCCTGGGAGACCTGAGGACCATCCCCTACTCATGGCTCTGGGGGACTCTGGCCAAGGCAGAGGAAGGAAGCTAAGCCCAGCTCTATCCCACAGACTGACTTCATCTTCCCGTCAAAGCCAGGAGAAAAACAGACACACGCCCTGGCACAGGGACACACGGGTCCACCCGTGAGGGAGCTCACGGGTGCTGCCGCTCTCAGCCACTTGGGGCTGCTGGCAGTGGCCACAGGCACATGCTGCGCCAGCCTGCGTACCTGTGACTGGAGGTGTGACTTGTGATGCAGACACCCGTGCCACAGCCTGCATGCGACACCAGATGCATGTGGACCCCTTCAAGTCCCCTTGCCATCACCTGACCTGGCTGAGGTGTGTGCGCCTTAATGATAAAGTTGCAGTGGAGTAGAGACAGCTCTGTCCTCAGTGTAGCACCTGGGGCGAGAGGTGGGGGTTTCCCTCAGATAGTCCTCTGGGGAAAATCTCTATCAGCACCTTGCTGAAGCACTTGGCTAAACACTACCTTGTCAGTTGCCGGCTCTGGCTGCTTGCTTGCCCCTATACCAACCTCTCAACCTTCTACCCTTCCTTCCTAATCTCCACACGCCTCCAACTACTACTTTCCCAAGCTGGATGTTCTGGTGTTCAGCCAAGCCTTTGTCCAGCCAGTGCCCAAGTCTCACTTGCCATTCCTCTAGGAATTTGCTGAGTTGGGGCAGTGAAAACAGGGCAGAGATGCCGAGCTGGGAATCGGAGGGGGGCTGGGCACAATGGGCAGAAAGGGGCTACTCAAGTCCAAGCCAGCAGAGGAAGCAGGAGAGGAGAGGAGGGATTACAGGAAGGAAGGAGTGAGGGGGTGCTGACAGGAGCCCCAGGAATGGGACAAGGAGCCCCAGGGATGATCTTACATTGGAGAGGTTTAAGCTTGAGTATGTGTGGTTGCCTCTCGTCCCCACCTCCGCTCCCTGCCCCTGCACAGCACAACCAAAGGGGAGTTTAGGGATGAATAAAGGGGTGCTGAGCAACAAATGGGGTGAGATCCAACTCATAGCAGCAGCTAGGAAGGAGTGGAAGGGAGCTTGGAGATAGGGATGGAGACCAGCCATGAGGAATGGTGCTGGCAGAGAGGGGAAATGGGCTAAAGGGAAGGGGCCAAAGGTAGGGAAGAGAAGGACGGAGAATGCCAGGTTGCTCAGAAACTGCAGTGGGGAGAAGCTTGAAAGTGAAGTAGGGAAGGGCATGGGGGTAAAATAAGGGACAGAGGGGTTGAGATGAGGGTACAGGGGATATGACTCTGGTCCTGGACAGGGAGGGGGCTGGTGGGAGGGGCCGGAGGGGTAGGAAGACCTGCCCTATCTCCGCTCCCCTCCCTGACCTCATGCTGGCCCTCCCCTTCTCCTCCCCCTGCTTACTGTGGGGCTCCCTGCTTTTCTGTCACCGCTGTGAGATCCACAGTCCTGGTACTGGCTCTGCTGTAAGGGACAAGGGAAGGGTCCCCCCAAGAGTCCAGGGCTGCTGAGGGCTGCTCACCCTGCCTGAGACACTTCCTTTATTGGGGTCGGGACTGAGCAGGTTCAGAGGTGTAGCAGTCACCACAAGCCACCACGCTCTCCAGGTAAGTAATGGAGCCCTGGGAAGACCAGAGGAGTGGTGAGCCGTGAAGGGTTTCCCTCTGAGCTGCTCCACCGTCTCAAGTGTTGCAGGAGTGCCTGGCGGGACAGGGGCTTTCTGCTCAGCTCAGAGAAAATGCAAGCAGACTCTGGAGGCTAAGGCAGAATGCGGTGTGTGTTGCACCAAGGTTTGGAGGGGATGCCGGTACCTGAGAGGGCCTGGGAACTGTGGGACTCCGGGAGTCAGGAGGGTACAGTTGTTGATCAGGAGGCAGGGGCAGCAAGGAGGACCAGGCTGGGCTGAGCTGTCCAGCTGCACACTGGGAGGAAAGCACTGTAGGTTTTGGATGCTGGAGCTGGAGTTGCTGCGCCTGGTGTCGGGATGAGGCAGAGGGAGCTGTGCGGAATGGGGATTTTTCAAGTTACCGCGCAGGAGTAACAGGGGCCGAGAACAAGGTCTGGGGAGGTGCAGGGCTTTCGGAAGTGCTGAAATGGGACAGAGAGGACTCATGGGCATGGGAAGGGCTCAGAGCTTGCAGAGACGATCCCGTAACTTGTTCTTGGCGAGTTCTCTGCACCCATGACTCACGGTTCAGCGAGCCTGCAGAGGCTGAGTGATGTCCCCACAGGGCACAGGGCTGTGTCTTCATTCGGTCCCCCTTCCAGGCGCCCTGCTTCTGTGTGCCTGAGTCTTCCCACCCACTCCCCAATACACGTGACAGGCCTCGGGTGGGGCCTCTTATCTCGCCTGGAAAGAATTTAATGGCTTAGAAACAACTGGAAGTGGAACTGAGGGGAGCTCCTGGGAAGCAGCTAGGAAACAGCAGCTGTTGCGGCCCCGCCCCCGCTTCCCGGATCTCAGCCCCTCCTGCTGTCCCTGGCTACCTCCAACCCCTGGAGACCCAGCACCTCCATTAGTCACACTTTCTTCCTCTCAAGCCCTGGCCATTGGTGCAAGAACCAGAACCCATCTTCCTGTCTCTCACTTTCCCCCTGACCTTGCCCACTGGGGGTCTGGAAATCCTTTCTCTTAATTTTTCTATTCCCATGGCCTATGCTTCCTCCCAAAACAAGAGGTACCTGGATCCCCAGCTCCTCCTTACTGGCACCCTCTTTTCAACTTGTCTCAGCCCAGTATCTGAGACTCCCCGTTTTCTCATGTCTGGAGTTCTGCTTTCACCTCTCCCTGCTGGACGTTGCTGGGAGTGGGGCTGGCAGGGGGAGTTGAGCGCGACATTGAAGTGGAACCGGACCCCATCCCTGGAACAGCCCTCATGGAAGTCTGTCCCTTTCCCGCCCAGTAGGACCAATGGTCCCCAGTGAGTAAAGTGTCAAAGTTGGCCATACACTGAATACCAAGGGTACTGAGTCACAGTTTGGGAAGATGCCCCCACCCTGCCAGTCCTCTAAATATAGTAGGATGCAGAGAGGGTGTGGCCGGCCCCCCCAACATATTTCAGAGAGTCAGAGAGGGAGACACAAGAAACACCCAATTCTCTGCTTGCCCAGTGCCAAGAGAAGGGTCAAAATTTTCCAAATGTTGGGAGGGGAAACAGGAAGGGTGATATGGTGACAGGAGAGGGGGGAGGGGAAGGCCTGGGAAAGGGACTGTGGGGCATGGTCTCTGAGGGTCACACCTCTCTTCTAGACCAACCTCAGCAGCCTTTCTGGAGAAGCCAATGGGGTTTCTGTACATTTTCCTGCTGCAGAGACCCTCTCCCCCATCACCTATGTGAGCATGAAGTAGGATCCAATTGCTTAAAGAGACTGGTCAACTAGAGGGCCCAGGGGTGCGAGGAAGTGAGCGGGAAGTACGTGCCCCCCACCCCCCACTTGGAGAGCAGCCACTTTCTACAGCTCAGTTCTCCGACCCAGCCGCCCTCTCCGCCAGTGTAATCCACTTCCTTAGGCATCCCCCAGGGGCCAGGCATGCAGCAGCCATGGGAGATGGTGTGCCTGAGTGGCTCACACATCTGAAAAAATGCTGCCTTATTTGTGTTGATATGTGGGTTCATGTACAGGTGCACGCCTGCCTGTGTCTGCAGACAAATGCAGGGGTTGTATTTGCCTATGCCGCGTATTTGTGTGTGCGTGACCCCACAGTTGGTGCAGGGGTGATTTTCTGGCACAGAGTAGCAGAGCCCCCTCCCACCAAGGGCTTTGCCATCAAGGAAGGGCAGCCCTGCCTCATGGCCTCCTGCCAGGAGCAGGCACTTCCCATGGAAACAGTGTCCCTGGCTCTCCTGTCTCTATTTTGTTTTACTCTTTGAGATGGGGTCTTACAGAACCTAGGCCATTCTTAAATTTTCTATGTGGCTAAGGCTGGCCCTGGCCTGTTGGTCCTTCTGCCTCGACCTCCCAAGTGCTGAGATTTCAGACATGTGCCGCCACACCTGGTTTATGTGATTTTGGGGATCAAACTTAGAGCTGTGCTAGGCGGGCACCCCACCAACTGAGCGGCCCCTTTCTGTCTCTCAACACCAGTCAGGGAGCCTTGAGTCTGGCGGCCCTGAAGCTAGGAAATATGTCTGTTGGGAGAGAGCGTTAACAGCCCTTCCTTCCTGGCTGGTCAACATTCCCAGTGCTCAGGCTCCGCCCCCTCCGGGCCTCTGGGCTCTAGACACTGGGCACCTGCCAGCATCAGTTCGAGCCCACCCGGCCTCGTCCTGCTCACTGCTCAACAAAGCCCTCTCTCCTGCCTCGTTCTTCCTTCTCAAATTGTCTCTCCACTC
The DNA here is from genome assembly GCA_004026605.1 of Ondatra zibethicus. Classification (NCBI taxonomy): domain Eukaryota; kingdom Metazoa; phylum Chordata; class Mammalia; order Rodentia; family Cricetidae; genus Ondatra; species Ondatra zibethicus. The sequence goes on along the minus strand of PVIU01005516.1, from coordinate 22,987 downwards.
GTAGGGAGCCCCACAAGCACATCCAGATAAATACCCAGATGAAGAAGCAAGAAACCCCTGAGTCCAAACCCTATCCCCTCAGTTTGGGTTTTTTCATTTTCACAAGAAGTGCTCAGAGGCAGAACATTTGCCTAGAAATGCAAAATCTGGGTTTGATCCTAGCTCAATAAAAACTAATAAAAATGTAGATGGATTAGTAAACAAACATCTTCAAGGGCCAGCAAGATGCTCAGCAGGCAAAGGCTCTTGCTGCCAGACCTGATGATCTGAGTTCAGTTCCTCGAACCTTCGTGGTAAATGGAGAGAATGGATTCCCAGAAGTTGTCCTTCGAGGGTGAGGCCTCCAATGTGACTGTGACGTGTCAGATCCACAGATGAAATGAATAGTTTTAATAAAATGTGAAAAATAAGACCTTCTTCCTACCCACTTCTGTCTCCAGCTCATAGAGATCCAGCTGCCTCCACCTCCCAAGTGCTGGGCCCACAGGTGTGGCCCACGCCCACTCAGACTTTCTTAAGCAATTACCCATGGCCTTTCTTCACTGGCTTTATTTGATTAGGAGCCATCCATAGTAATCCACTTTGTTTTTGTTTGTTTTTGTTTTTATTTTTCGAGACAGGGTTTCTCTGTGTAACAGTCCTAGCTGTTCAGGAATTAGTTCTTGTAGACAGGCTGGCCTTATGAATTTTTATTCCACAGTGTGAATAAGCCACAGTTAATTCAACAAGAGCTGATAGACGCTTTGGTGGTTCCCCTCGGGGCTGTTGTGTCCGGTTCTGCCAGGTTGCTGTACTCCTAGGAGTCTGCGCTGCGGGTTCAGCAGCTCTGAATATGTTCAGTTTTATTGCATAGTGTATGTTCTGCCTATTTTCCAAAATGCTTGTGCCATCTGGTCCTTCCTGCATCCTCCCGGCCTGGCTGTTGACTCTTCGGCACAGCTACTGTTCCTACTAGACTTCCGGGCCCAGACACTGTCCGTGGTCCTAGCCCTGACCTTGGTCCTGTTCTTAGCTCCAGCCTCAGTGCTAGTCCTGGGCCTACACTGAACTTTACTGTCATTATTAAAGTCAATAAATGTTTACTGAGCACATTGGATGTGCTGAATGCGAGGACAGAGCAGCCAGTAAAACGAAGGGAGAAATGGTAGCACCCTCTGTCGCCTCGATGTGTAACGAGGAGCTTGAGAGTCCTTTTTACACAAGCTCGCAAACCATCATAAACAGTGCAAGCAAGAATTGCATGGATGTCATGATGGGGCCTCAGCCTGGTCAAGAAGTCTTCTCTGGGTGATGTGGGGTGGAGACCTGAAGCAAGCATGGAGTGAGGAGCAAGCATGCTCCACAGAGGGGTGACTGTGTATACAGAGGTTTAGTAAGGAACAGGGAGACTAAAGTATGTAATGAAGAACAGTGGGGGGGTGTGTGGTGAGGTGACTCAGTGGGTAAAAAGGTGCTTGCTGCCAAGCCTGATGACCTGAGTTCAATCCCTGGCACCCCACGGTGGAAGGAGAGATGGCATCACAGACTGCTTCAAAATGGAAGACGCGGCCAACTTATCATTGATTTTGAGAGACGTTGAGGAAGATGAAGACAGACATCTCTTAGATTTGGTGGGAGACCACAGGGGGAGTTGGTTAGAGATCTTGAAGCCAGCTGGAGTGGACTGAGGCGTGCATGCGGCATAGGGAAACAGGGCTGGAAAATGTAATCAGGTGTGGTGGCTGGAGGCCTGCGATGTCAGGCAAGGATTTGTTTTTAATCACAGGATATAATTCTCAGACATTGACACACAAGTCCTACGTGTAGAGTTCAGTGAGCTGTACATACATCTGTTTAGCCCAACGCAGATGAAAGTACAGGGCGTCCCAGGAATCGCTGTGTTTCCTCCAGTCTGTAGTAGCCACAAGTGTAATCACGTCCTGTCTCCTAAGAGCACAGCTTAGCTCCGCCTGTTCATATGCCTCCCATAAATAATATCACTTAGGACATTGTCTTTCTGCATCTGCTTTCCTTTGCTTGGCACATGCATGAGATTCATTCATGTCATGTGCAGCAAAGACAGAGGAAGGTTTTCTTGTTGCGTAATATTCTGTTCTGTCTCTCCCGCCATTTATCCAGTTGAGTTGCTTTTCAGTTAATAGAAACAAACCTGTGACCAGCCAGTGGTGTGTGGTGGTGTGTGCCTGTCATCCCCAAATTTGAGAGACTGAGGCAGGAGGATCAGACGTTTAGGATCCTTTATCAAAACGACAACAGTTTAGGAAAAGAAACAGGAATGATGGTTGCTTTTTTTTTTTTTGCTTGTTATTTGTTTTTTGAGACAGGGTTTCCCTCTGTAGCTTTGGAGCCTGTCCTAGAGTTCTAGCAAGTTTGCTCTGTAGACCAGGCTGGAGCCTGTACTAGAATTTGCTCTGTAGACCAGGTTGGCCTCAAACTCACAGAGATCCACCTGCCTATGCCTCTCGAGTGCTGGGATTAAAGGCGTGTGCCACCACCACCTGGTTACAATGATTGCTCTTGCAGAGGACCCAGGTTTGTTTATTTGTTTGTAGTTAAAATTTTAGATTTAGTTTTCAGTGTGTGTGTGTGTGTGTGTGTGTGTGTGTTGTGTGCACATGAATGCATTTGCCCAGAGGTCAGAAGAGGGCATCTGCTCCCCTAGAGCTGGAGTTACAGGCAGTTGTGAGCTGCCCAACATGGATGCTGGGAACTTAATTCAGATCCTTTGCAAGAGTAGCACACACTCTTAAACTGTACACACATGTGTATGTTTGTGTGTGTGCATATACATGTGGAGGCCAGAGTTCCACATTGCCCCCATCTCCTCAGCACTGCCCTCATAGGCATGGCCGTAGCACCTATTTTAGACTCTCTCTCTCTCTCTCTCTCTCTCTCTCGCTCGCTCCCTCACTTGCGCTCGCCTTCATGTTTGCCTCACACGTTTCTCCCAGTCTGTGAACTGCCTTATTTTCTTACTGATGTCATTTGATGACCAGATGTTTTCAGTTCTTGAGCGAGTCGCACAGCTCCGTGGTAGAGCCTCTGCCCAGTATGTTCCATTCTCAGCGCGGAGGAAACAAGTCAGGGAGTGAAGTTATCACTTCCAGCAAGGTCCGCTGTGTCCATTCTTCTGTGCTTAGGTTTTGTGTGCCTCACTTAAGCAATTTTCACTTACTCCAATCATAAAGGCCTCTTCCCATGTTTTCCTCTGTGTTGCTATGGGAACCTTTGCTTCCCCTCTTGTATTTAAGACTGTGATCCATGCCACAGCGGTTTCTATATTTGGATATAAGGTGGGGACCAATTCTTTCTGTTTTCCCTGTATGGTCCTTTAACTGATGCATAATAATAAATACTTTGATTTAGTTATTATTTATCTTCGTGTGTACAAGTGTTTTGCCTGCTTGTCTGTGAACCAGTTGTGTGCAGGGCCTGTAGAGGCCAGAAGAGGGCATCAGATCCCCTGGAACTGGAGGGTTGTGAGCTACCTTGTGGGTGCTGGGAACTGAACCCAGCCCAGGTACCCTGCAAGAGTGAAAATTGCTCTTAAGCCCCACCCTTTCTCTTTTTAATTGCCGTGCTATCTTAGTTATTAATCAACTGACCACATACACCTGGGTCTTTTTTGGAGTCCTACTCTACCTGTGCACCCTGGCCCTTTTGTAAATCTTGGTGTTTGACAGTTCTGAGGAAGAGTTATGGTTTTAAATTGGAGATATTAGAGCTCATTAAAAAAATTAAGAGGCGATACTTTTGAGACTTTTTTCCTTCTACTGGGTTGCCTTGTCCAGCCTTGATATGAGGGTTTGTACCTAGTCACATTGCAACTTGTTATGCTGTGTTCAATTGATATCCCTAGAAGACCTGTTCTTTTCTGAAGGATGATGGAGGAGGAATGGATCTGGGGCAGAGGGGGGTGGGGGAGGGGAGCTACAGTCGGAATGTAACATGTGAGAGAAGAATAAAACAAAAATTAAAAGATGAGCGGGGTGTGGTGGCGCACACCTTTAATCCCAGCACTTGGGAGACAGGCATGTGGGTCTCTGTAAGTCTGAGGCCAGCCTGGTCTACAGAGTGAGTTCCAGAACAGCCAGGACTACTGTTACATAGAGAAACCCTGTCTCAAAAAACAAAATGTAACAAACAAATTAGTAGGCTGGCTGGAGAAATGGCTTAGTGGGTAATGGTACTTGCTGCCAAGCCTGAGGAACAAAGTGAAATTCTAGGGATGCCTGAAAGTTATTCTGTTTTTAAAAAATATTTTTTAAGTTTAATTAATTAATTAATTAATTATGTATACAGTGCTCTGCCTGCATGTATTCCTGCAGGCCAGAAGAGGGCACCAGATCTCATTACAGATGGTTGTGAGCCACCATGTGGTTGCTGGAAATTGAACTCAGAACCTCTGGAAGAACAGCCAGTGCTCTTAACCTCTGAGCCATCTCTCCAACCCCTGAAAGTTATTCTTTGACCTCTACAGGCATGCTGTGGTAGGCCCAGCTCCCCATAATAAACAAACAAATAAATAAATGCATTTCCCTTTTAAGGCTGACGGGAAGGATTTAATGGAGAGTGAAGGACTGTAACCCGAGGGGGAGCCAAGCAGAGAGCCTGCTGCTCATCCTGGCACAGACAGGAGGAGCGAGTGCTCAGGCCATCCTTGGTTACGTAGTGAATTTGAGGCCAGCCTGAGCTACAGCACTGAAAAAGGAGGAGGAGGGGAAAGAGGAAGAAAAAGAAGAGGGAAGCAAGGAGCTGAAGAAATCCTGCGCCTGTGCGAGTCTGTCAGACAGTGGGCACTGGGGAACTGACTCCAGGTGCTTCAGGAGGCCTTGGCCTCATCGGCTAGACTCCCTTGGCACAGGTGTGTGGGCTGAAGTTTTTATCCGACCAGTTTTCCTGCCAAATACATGCAGCCGAGCCAGGACAGGTGAGGTCTCTGTTCTCACGGACCTCCCTTTTAGTGGTGGGAGACAGGTTAAAAACAAAAAACAAAACCCACACAGATGTCTAGGCCACACAAAATGCTACCGGGAGAGTGCGAGCAGGCCATCGTGATTGGGGTGGGGTGGGGGGCAAGCTGCTCTGCCCAACACAAGGATGGCCTTAGTTATGCCCGTTAAAGGCACAACTGTAGGGTCAGCTTGTGGGGCCAAGGAAAGAGCATTCCAGACAAAGGAACATGCAGCACAGAAGACCTGAGGCCGGCTTGTGGAACAAACAGAAACCGATTAAATAGGGAAGACAGGGTGAGCAAATGACTTAGACAGTGATGGACCAGATCTGCCCAGGGAGTCTACCCTTTAGGCTCAGATTCTCATGTGCCTGTGAGCTGAGTTTGTTACTAGTAGGGTTCTGTTGATGCAGCTGGTGACTGCTTCCTAGCTGAGTCAGTTCTCACACCTGCCCTCTCTCTCTTCAGCTTCCTGAATGATGCCAGCTCGATGTGCCCTAACATCTCTTCTTGCTCTCCTGGTGTTGCTGGGCAGAGCCGGAGCAGGCCCTTTCTCTCCTCGGTCCAATGGGACCCTCCCGGCCCCACGGCCCCCTCCCCAGCCAGGGGGTCCTTCTTCTCAGCTGTACGAGCACACTGTGGAAGGGGGGGAGAAGCAGGTGGTATTCACCCACCGCATTAACCTGCCCACTTCGGCTGGCTGTGGCTGTCCCCCGGGCACTGAACCCCCGGTGCCTGCTTCTGAGGTGCAGGCCCTGAAGGTCCGGCTGGAGATCCTGGAGGAGCTGGTTAAGGGGCTCAAGGAACACTGCTCAGGAGGGTGCTGTCCCACGGCTGCGCAGGCTGGCACGGGTGAGCCCTGATGGGGGGGCGGGGGCAAAGAGGAAGGGAGAAGAAGATCAGGATGGGAGAGGTGCCTAGGGTGACATAAAGGATTTTGGTACAAAGGAGAAAATGTGCCACTTCCTGCTCCTTAGGGGTGACGGGTGCAGTGAAGGTTATAACGTGGAGAGTCGACCCTAACACTCCCAAGAGGGCATATTCGCTAAGCAACTAGGAGCTAAAATGGCCTTCTGAAACTAGGCTGGCCATCGGCAGTCACACGAGCTGGGTCTCCCTTCTCCTTCCGCACCAGGCCAGACCGACGTGCGCAGCCTCTGCAGCCTCCACGGTGTCTTCGACCTGAGCCGCTGCGCCTGCTCCTGCGAGCCTGGCTGGGGTGGACCCACCTGCTCAGACCCTACCGACGTTAAGACGCCCACCTCGTCTCCGCCCTCAGCCTCCAAGACCTGTCCGGACGACTGCAACGACCAGGGTCGCTGCGTCCGAGGCCGCTGCGTGTGCTTCCCCGGCTACAGCGGCCCCAGTTGTGGCTGGCCCTCTTGCCCCGGAGATTGCCAGGGGCGCGGGCGCTGCGTGCAGGGTGTGTGTGTGTGTCGCGCTGGCTTCTCGGGCCCCGACTGCAGCCAGCGTTCCTGTCCTCGCAACTGCAACCAGAGAGGACGCTGCGAGGAAGGGCGCTGCGTGTGTGACCCCGGCTATTCTGGTGAGGACTGTGGGGTGCGAAGCTGTCCCCGGGACTGCAGCCAAAAGGGCCGATGCGAGAACGGACGCTGCGTTTGCAACCCTGGCTACTCTGGTGAGGACTGTGGGGTGCGGAACTGCCCTCGGGGCTGCAGCCAGAGGGGCCGCTGTGAGGACGGCCGCTGCGTGTGCGACCCTGGCTACAGCGGTGAAGACTGCGGTGTGCGGAGCTGCCCATGGGACTGCGGCGAGGGAGGGCGCTGCGTGGACGGCCGCTGCGTGTGCTGGCCCGGGTACTCTGGCAAAGACTGTGGCACGCGGACGTGCCCGCGTGACTGCCGTGGCCGTGGCCGCTGCGAGGACGGGGAATGCATCTGTGACGCGGGCTACAGCGGCGACGACTGCGGTGTGCGGAGCTGCCCCGGAGACTGTAACCAAAGGGGCCACTGCGAGGACGGCCGCTGCGTGTGCTGGCCCGGGTATACAGGGGCGGACTGCAGCACGCGCGCCTGCCCGAGGGACTGCAGGGGCCGAGGGCGCTGCGAGGATGGCGTGTGCGTGTGCAACGCGGGCTACAGTGGCGAGGACTGCGGGGTGCGCAGCTGCCCCGGGGACTGTCGCGGCCGGGGGAGCTGCGAGAATGGCCGCTGCGTGTGCTGGCCCGGGTACACAGGCCGGGACTGCGGCACGCGCGCCTGCCCTGGTGACTGTCGCGGGCGTGGGCGCTGCGTGGACGGCCGCTGCGTGTGCAATGTGGGCTTCGCTGGCGAGGACTGCGGGAGCCGTCGGTGCCCTGGGGACTGCCGCGGACATGGCCACTGCGAGGACGGTGTGTGCGTGTGCGACGTAGGCTACTCGGGTGACGACTGCAGCACACGCAGTTGTCCCGGCGGCTGCAGGGGCCGCGGCCGATGCCTGGACGGGCTCTGCGTGTGCGATGATGGCTACACGGGCGAGGACTGTGGCGTGAGACGGTGCCCGCGCGACTGCAGCCAGCAGGGCGTGTGCCAGGATGGCTTGTGCGTGTGCCACGCGGGCTACGCGGGCGAAGACTGCAGCATCCGTACCTGCCCGGCCGACTGCCACCGGCGCGGCCGCTGTGAGAATGGGCACTGTGTGTGCGACCCAGGCTACACCGGCCCCGCATGCGCCACTCGCACCTGCCCAGCTGATTGTCGTGGCCGTGGGCGCTGTGTGCAGGGAGTGTGCCTGTGTTATGTCGGCTACAGCGGTGAGGACTGTGGGCAAGAGGAGCCTCCTGCCAGCGCCTGCCCCGGGGGCTGTGGCCCACGGGAACTGTGCCGTGCAGGCCAATGTGTGTGTGTCGAGGGCTTCCGAGGCCCAGACTGTGCCATCCAGACATGCCCAGGTGACTGTCGCGGCAGGGGAGAGTGTCTCCAGGGCAGATGCGTCTGTCAAGAAGGTTATGCTGGGGACGACTGTGGGGAAGGTGAGCCAGGCGCCTTCTCCCATACACTGGGCCGGGTACAGGGAGGGATACTGGCAGGAGAAGCCTGCGGCCTAGGGTCATAGAGAAAGAATGGAAGGACTTGTTCCTTGTAGTGTGTGTGTGTGGTGGGGGATCAGCCAGAAGGACCCCGTTCACCGGGGTATTGGAACCATGAGCACACGCCAGTGGGCAGTCTGACCTTTAGCTCTCTGGGCAGAGGGTTGTCTTTAAGGAGTTTTTTAATGTCCAGAACATGGGGGAAATTGAGGGACACCCAGGCCCTTTTTGGGCCCTTTCCAGTGTTCTCCAGTCTGAGTTTGGGCAGTGGGAACATAAGATGTGCCTCTCTGTGTGGGCTCGAGTGACGGGGGAGCCATGGCTCTGCCCCAGGCTAAGCAATTCTCCCCGTTCCATTCTGGGTAGAGGTACCAGCCATCCAGAACATGAGGATGCATCTCCTGGAGGAGACGACCGTCCGGACAGAGTGGACCCGGGCTCCTGGTCCTGTGGATGCCTATGAAATCCAGTTTATCCCCACGGTGAGGGGAAGCAAGGGGGAGGCTGGTTGGGCAGCAGGAGGGGGAGGGGGAGGGCTCACATGGATGCAAGAAGTCACACTCGTGAGACTCCAGGTGGCTGGTGTCCGAGTCGGCTCTAAATGCCTTCTTACCCTGCCCCAGCCTGGCACCAATCGATGCCTCAACATTGGCCCAGGGCAACTGGGATGCTAATGGTGAGCTCCCTACTCCCGGCTGCTCAGTGCACAGTGGCCCTTACTGTTAGTCTTTGTTGCTGATTCCAAGTCGGCCCCATTCTGCACACACCCAATTTGCCCTTGGCTGGGCACCAGCATCTGGGGTACATGTGGTCTTCTTGAGTCCTGTGTCCAGCTGTCCCCTCATTCTGAGGCAACCCTCAGCCTCTTCTGTCCTCCCCCAATGCTGTGTTTTCAGATTCTTCAATTTTCTACACCTCCTGCTTTCTTGTACATGCTTCCCAATGGGGAGACGCACTGCCGACTCTGGACCCACTGACATTTTCTCAGTTGCTACATATTAACCCGGAGCCACACAAACTGTCGGTGGTTTTGATGGTGTTTCTTTAAGTATCTTTTTTATTGCAACTCTCACAGAGGCCCAGAGGAAAACCTTTAGACAGCGTAGGTGAACACTTCAGGTGGTGGTGGCCCACCCCTTTAACCTCAGCACCCGGGAGGCAGAGGCAGGTGGATCTCTGTGAGTTTGAGGTCAACCTGGTCTTCAAAGCTAAGTTTCAAGACAGGCAAGGCTACAGAAAGAAATCTATCTAGAAAATAAAACAAAAACAAAAACAGGAAGGAAGGGAGGGAGGGAGGGAGGGAGGGAGGGAGGAAGGAAGGAAAAAGAGAAAAAATTATAGATAAGCCAAGCAAAAAGGAAGGAAGAAGGAGGGCAGCCTTCCCTGCCTACCCGTTAGTCTATATATAGGCTTGCCGTAGGCTCTGCTCAATGTTATCTTTATTGGTTTAGGACAAGCTGTCTGGGCCACGGCAATAATTCTGAGTCCACAAGTTTGTTTTCCCAGCTCCTGTCATCGGAACTTTGAGCATTCTTTCTCTGCCTCCAACATGTTCGTAAAACATTTGGGAGCATAGTAAGGACAAACGCCACGGCCCCTCCTTGGGGACTGCGACTTGGACTCAGAGTATACAGATACTTACACTTTTCAGTCTGGTCTTTCCCACACCATCCCACAGATGCTGGGCAAGGCCACACTTGCGTCCATCAGTCTGGGGGAGGGGGGCTCTAGACAAGCTTACTCCCTGGCCCTAAAGCCTCAGAAGGCAATGGGGCAGAGAGAGGTGGCAAGTGTTGGCTGTCATCCTCGTCCCAGGGCAGGTCCCACAAGAGGGTCTCCTGCAGCTGTATCTCTGTGTTGTGGAACAACCAAGGTAGCCCCCCTTCTCTCTGACAACCAAGACAGCCCCCCTCTCCCCTCTGACAACCAGGAGAGCCCCCTCTCCCTTCTGACACCCAAGATAGCCCCCCTTCTTCTCTCTGAATTTTTTATATAAAAATAATTTAATCAGGAGACAAGAATTTGGCAAGTAGAGAAGAGGAAAAACGATAGTTGGCTGCCTAACAGTAAAACAACGGCGCTAACACTTTATGAAGTGTCTCTCCCACTCCGTTGTACACGTACATTATTTACATAGCTCTAATCTGGAGGGTGGGACTTTAGGAGGAATTTTCCTACGAACCTTCAGGGTAAGGAGAAATAAAATAAACAGTGGAGATAAGAGAGGGCTTCAGGCAATGTTGTCTCCTGCTCCTAACACACACAGCCCCATTTTGGGTGTTGTCAAGAGGTGTGGCTTTCCGCTTAGCCTTGGCGCTCTCTCTCTCTCTCTCTCTCTCTCTCTCTCTCTCTCTCTCTCTCTGGGCAGGGTGGCATAAGCTGGTCTGTACCAGGCCTGGCCCTCAGTCCTTCACCTCTGCTCTGCTCTGGGCGTGGGACCCTTCCAGGTCCTCTGTGAGGCTGCAAGTGAAGTCCCTTCAACCGGTCCACACTCAGCCCTCAAACCTGCTGCTGTATTTGCTTTTTTTTTTTTTTTTGTGGTGACTCTTGGGCCTGAACCGTTTGCCCTGGCCATGCTCTGCCCATCAGCTGACGTGGAGCCTATTCTGCAGGTCGCTGACACCCCCTCCATCTTCCTGTCAGCCTGTTCCTGGCAGCTATCCCACCCCGAAACACTTCTCTCTCAGAACCCGACCGCTATTCCCAGCCAAGCGCATACTCCCTCTCCCCTCCTGTGATGCGGACTGTCACTGTGATCAGTGGCTATCTAAGTTTATTCAGTGTTCCAGGACCTGGGTGTCAGTGTCACCAGGGAGCTGGCTGAAATGCAGTCTCCCATGAGTTGCTACTTCCACCTCAGGTTCTGAGAGAGAGAGGTGTGGGAGTGTAGAGCTGCCAAGAACTCACCAGGACAAAGATTCTAGTTCATGCTCATGGCCTCAAGCCTCAGGACTGTCCCCAGGACTGTCCCCTTTCTTCTACAAGATGGGAGGGAGTGTGACCCGAGGAGACTGAATGCTAGTCAGAGCCCTTTGGGTGTGCTCTGCAGCCTGGGAGCAGCTGTGTCAGGCGCTCACTGGGACAGACCTGGACCTCAGAAGACGTTGGAAAGGGGAGATGAGAGCTAGGTCCTTTCTGGGGATCGTCCAAGCTAGACTTTCCTTGTGGGACCCCTGAGGCTGATACTGAGAATCAAGTTAAGCAGTCACCAGGAGCAATCAGTGAGAGAGCCAAGTTTTGCCAGGAAGCAGTGCCAGCCGCCAACATTTGGCCAGAGAGCCTGCCTCAGAGCTGCGGGATGGGGCTGGGCAGCGTGGGTGAGGCTGGCATGGGGACTTCCAGGGAGGGACCAAGAAATAGGTTGATCCAAAGAAAGAATTCAGGATGGGTTTGCTTTGATGAAAGATCAAGACTTTGGGTGTATACTAGAAGGAGAGAGAGAATGGAGGTGGACTATGGGCAGGCAGGTCCTGGGAGGTGTGAGGATGTCACACGTGTGGGTGAAGGCCACCTCAAGGCCCCTCAGAGTTGGAACTGTAGGGATTCTCTGTACCCAGGGGACCTTTCCACCCAGAAAATAGTGACACAGCCCTGGTTCATCCCTCACCCAAAAATCCCCACGTGCCCTCTCATCTGGTTTTTTACTTTGGTATTTACTATGCTTTTCTGGTTTAGGACAGTACCTTTCAAATTTTCCAACCCCATTTGGCTGAATGGAGGTGTCCCTACCATGGCCAACATAGCAAAGCGGTACAGAGCGTCCTCGGCGGCTGTCCTGGCTAGGCAGCCCTGCACCGCACAGCGTAGGGCTGTTGGAATGCTCACACATGTCCAGCCCTCCCACCTCCCCAGCAGCAGCCACCCTATGTAATCTTATGACCTTAAACACACACTTAAAGGAGAGGATTTTATCCTTGTGGGTATTTACCACACATAGAGATTCGGGAGAGAGAGCTGCATTTGGCTGCTAGGTTCCACCCAGTCCCAGGACATGGATGATGTCTTATTTTTTGAGTCTCCAACACACAGCATGATGGCAGCATTGAGGAAATGTGCCATTAGAACATCAAGCCTTTCTTTAATGGGTGTGTAAGGTTGTCGAAGAGACAAGAAAAATGTCTAAAGGGACACCCGGTCACGCACAGGCAGCACTACCCCCAGGGCCGGGAAAGCAGAGGGGCACAGGACATCCCCACTCTGCTTTGTCTGTTCTGAAAGGATGTGTGTAGGTAGCTGGGGTCGCCAGGGGAGCCAGAGGGAATCCTGGGTCAGGCAGAATTCTGGCAGATGAGCAGGGACTGTGCATGAGAGGGGAGCCAGGGGACACACCGCCTGCACTCAAGCCTCTCGGCTTTCTTATATTTTTAAAGATTTATTGTTAGGCAGTGGTGGTGCATGCTTTTAATTCCAGCACTCAGGAGGTAGAGGCAGGTGGATCTCTGTGAATCTGAGGCCAGTCTGGTCTACAAAGTGAGTTCTAGGACAGCCAGGGATACACAGAGAAGCCTTGTCTCAAAAGCAAAACAAAACAAAAAGGATTTATTTTGTAGATGTGCACGTATGTGTATGCACATGTGCGTGTATGCACATGTATGTGTGCAGGTGTTCAGGGAGGCCAGAAGAGGGCCTCAGACCTTCTGGCACTAGAGTTATGGGCAATTGTGAGCTACCTCATGTGGGTGCTGGGAACTCAGCTCTGGTCTTCTCCAAAAGCAGCAAGTGCTTTCGACTGTGGCGCTCTTTCTTCTGCCTCAGTTTCCCTTCTTTTATCTTTATTGTTTAGCTTTTGAGACAGAGTTTCTCTGTGTAGCCCTGGCTGTCCTGGAACTCACTCTGAAATGACCTCAAACTCAGAAACCCACCTGCCTCTGCCTCCCAACTGGGATTAAAGGTGTGAGCCACTAGGCCTTGCTCAACTTGAGCTTTCTTAAGAAAATGATTTTATGGGCTGGAGAGATGGCTCAGAGGTTAAGAGCATTGCCTGCTCTTCCAGAGGACCTGAGTTCAATTCCCAGCAACCACATGGTGGCTCACAACCATCTGTAATGAGATCTGGTGCCCTCTTCTGGCCTGCCGGCATACAGACAGACGGAACACTGTATACATAATAAATAAATAAATCTAAAAAAAGAAAGTGATTTTATGTACACTTTGTGTGTGTGTGTGTGTGTGTGTGTGGGTACGTGCACAGGAATGCTGGGATGGATCCCTTGGAGCTAGAGTTACAGATGGTTGTGCGCTGCCCCGTGTGGGGGTTAAGAACTGGATTTAGATCCTATGCGGGAACAGTAAGCCACCTCTCCAACCTTTCTGCTCTCCTGCTCTCCTGGCGCATACCCCATCAGGACGTGGGCTTTCTGAGCCCGGTTTCCTCATTTGTCAAGTAGGGTTGATAGAACCCTTTCCATGGATGGTTAAGTGAACGGATAAACATAGACCACAGAGAAGAGTCACTGGCCAGAGAGGGGCTCGAGGCATCTTGTAGTTTCCATGCATGCTCCTCAGCCTGAATGAGACCAAGCCCCACACAGTTTTATGTCAATGCCATTTGGGATTGTTAAAAAGAAGAGACCGGGGAGCGAGTAAGAGAGCTCTGCTCTGATGTGTCTGGTACTCTCTTGCAGACCGAGGGGACGAGTCCGCCCTTCACGGCTCGGGTGCCCAGCTCTGCCTCAGCCTATGACCAGAGAGGACTGGCCCCTGGTCAGGACTACCAAGTCACTGTCCGTGCCCTACGAGGGACCAGCTGGGGTCCTCCTGCCTCTAAGACCATCACTACCAGTGAGAGCTGGGGCTATGGAGGGGACATCTGGATTTGACAGGCAGCTGGGAATCTGCTTGGGGTGGGCTGCACCGGAACAGAAGCAAGAGGAGTCACTTCTGAGCCATCTTCTGTCTAACCCTGCTAGTGATCGATGGTCCTCAGGACCTCCGAGTGGTAGCTGTGACTCCAACCACACTGGATCTCAGCTGGCTGCGTCCCCAGGCTGAGGTGGACCGATTTGTGGTGTCCTATGTCAGTGCGGGCAACCAAAGGGTACGGCTGGAAGTTCCCCCTGAGGCAGACAGGACTCAGCTGACCGACCTGATGCCAGGCGTGGAGTACGTGGTGACTGTCACCGCAGAACGAGGCCGTGCAGTCAGCTACCCGGCTTCTATCAGGGCAAACACAGGTATGGCATTCCGGGTGTTAGGGAAGAGCCCAGTTTCCAAGGCTGGGAGCCCTCTCCTTGAGCACCCAGGCTGGAGGGTCACAGATGGCTGTGACAATCCCAGCACACCTGCTACGACCCTGCTCTGGTCTAAAGGCTCAGGGGTGCCTGGAGTCCTATAGGAAGCTTGCAGGTTAGACTGTGGGAGGAACTGACCCTGGGAGGGAAGCAGTGTGCAGAAGATGCTGTGAGCCATTCAAGGGAGGGTGGCTTTTATCCTAACCTAGGTACATAGGCAGTGGACAGTTTGATCTCCGAGAGACTAGAGCTAAGCAAGTCACAGGTCAACCCCCATCCTGCTGACTTTGGGACTGGGATTGCCTGGGGTTGGGTCTCATAGCGGTCGTTCTCCACCAACCCTCAAGGTCTCTTAACAGGCGCCCAGACGGATCCTTCATTTTCCTGGGACAAGGCGGCGCCCTCGGAGTAGCTCACATTTCCATCCCCCTCCCGTTCTCTCCATCAGATACACGCCCCGCCTGCTGGCTTTTTTTCCTTCTAGGGCACCAACAGTGGCAGGCTTGGAGGGCGAAGGAATGGGTGGGGCTCGGGGACACTTAATTTCTCTTTCTAGGTGGGGCTGGGCCTCAGGGAAGAGGCCTCGTCCCTGGTGGGGTAGCGGGGGATCCGTGGTGGCGAGGAGGAGCGGAAGAGGAGCGTACGGTGGGGGAAGCTGACACTGACCTGATGTCCCCTCCCCCTTTCTCACTCGGCAGCACCAGGCCACTACGGTTACCCGGAGGTGCACCCCCCAAACCCGCCCCCCAGCCCCCGTCCCCGGCCTCCGCGGCCCTCCCGGCCCTTGCGGCCCACAGAGGGGAGCGCGAAGGAGTGGCATCCCCGGCCGAGCCTGCCCCAACCTCCCCGACGGCCGTGGGGTAACCTGACGGCTGAATTGGGCCGCTTCCGCGGCACAGTACAGGACCTGGAGCGTCACCTGCGGGCCCACGGCTACCCACTGCGCGCCAACCAGACTTACCCGTCGGTGGCGCGCCACATCCATGAGTTCCTGAAGCGCCACCAGACAGCTGGTGCCCCGGCACCCAAGCCACGTCACCCCCACCCCACCGCTAGTCCCTCCCAAAGCACCAGGAACCGGGAATCGAACCAGGGAGATGTGAACCCTGCATCCGATGATGCGCACCTGGTGACCACAGTGCGTCACCCGAAGCCCGAGGTGCTGGGCAGTGCAGCCGACGGCGCCTTGATCGTGTCCCTCGACGGGCTCCGGGGCCAGTTCGAGCGTGTGGTGTTGCGCTGGCGACCACTGCCACCCGCCAAGGGCCCCAGCGGGGAGCTGACTGTGGATGGCTCAGAACGCACTGTCCGCTTACCCAACCTCAGGCCTGGCACTACTTACCACGTGGAGGTCCATGGGGTGCGGGCAGGGCAGACTTCCAAGTCCTACGCCTTCATCACCACCACAGGTAGTGTGGGCTGGGGCCCTGGACTGCCCACCCCCTGTCCAGCGTCACCTGCCTCCAAGGTTGCGGCCACTTCCTCCTCCCACTGTCTCGTCTCACTGCTTAGGTCTCTGCCCTCACCACGCCCTTCCGCCTCCTAGCCTACCTGGCCAGGCTGTAGGACACTGCCACAGAAAGCAGCCCTCCAGTGTCCCAAAAGCCCCATCCCAGGGTTCTGGCATTCTCCTGAGGATTACTAAAGCCAAAGAGACCTGGTTTGTGGGGTTGCCAGGCTCGCACCTGGGCTCCCAAGCTCTTTGGCAATGCCTGTTCTTGCCGGGCAAAACCGGCATCTTGACATGGTGACGCGATGTTGTGTGCAAAGTTCGTACCTTGCACTTGAGGTTTCTTTTTTCTTTTATTGAAAAAACAAACAAACCACCATCCATAATGCTTTTTGGCAAGTTTATAGTCTTGTGTAGAGCGGCACTCACGTCTGACCTGCAGCTTGGACCCCTCTGAGGCAAGCTGCGGAAGACTTGGGTGTTTGCAGAGATTTGCCCTGCAGTTTTTCTCAGTGGGTGGGACTGAAACTGGAGATTCCCACTTTGACTCACTGCGGTGAGGGCGCCTGAAGCCTGCGGTCTGTGGTTATTTCCCACAGTTCGGCTTTGACCCTGCAGGGCTGCAGAAGTACTTGAGGGTGGCCTTGAAAGCCATCGGGGCTGCACGCGTGGATGGCGGTGGGGGTGGGGAGGTGAAACCACGGCTTCCTGAACTGCTTTCCCAGGCGTGGCTCCCCTCCAGCTGGTCTCTCCCACAGGACTGATGCCTGACCCAGGGACAGGGGGCTTTGCATTGCAGGGTGGGGGTGGACCTCTTCTTCCTCCATAGGGCCCAGATGCCGCCGGAACTGGACGTCCACCCTCACACCCTCTCTTTTCCCTTTCTGCCCACCACCCCTTTTCTTCCTAACACCACCGCCCCGTCCTTTCTTCCAGGCTTCTCACTGCAACACTAATGGAAGGCGAGCACCGCCGGTGTGGGAGGCTCCTGGGCAGGGAGGGATGGCAGGTTGTGTGTCATTGCCTGCCCTAAGCCAGGCCTGGCCGCTCCATGGGGAATCTGGAGGACTTGGCCAAGTATGGGAAGGAAATTATCTCCTGAACCCCAGACAGGTCTGGGGAGCAGCTGGGGAGAGGGGAGGGGAGCCGCCTAGCTCAGAGGCTGAGGGCGCACCTGGGGACTAGAAGGTCCGTTCCTACTCTCATACCCGACTCTCCTGTTTTTCTCACCTGCTCTGCCCCTTCCCAGGGTCCTTACCCTCTGGCCTCTTGGAGGCTACTGATGAGCCTCCTCCCTCGGGCCCCTCTACGACCCAAGGGGCCCAGGCCCCTATCCTGATCATGGAGCATCACCCGCTGGGAGAGTTGAAGGTGCTGGGCAGAGACAAGGCAGGGCGCCTCCGTGTGGCCTGGACTGCCCAGCCCGACACCTTTGCCCACTTCCAGCTGCGCGTGCAGGTGGCCGAGGGGCCCTGGGCATATGAAGAACTGCTACCAGGAGACGCCCACCAGGCTCTGGTGCCCCCGCCCCCTCCCGGAGCCCCTTACAAGCTGTTCCTCCATGGGATCACCCCTGGGGGCAAGCCCTCTGTTCCCATCACCTACCAAGGCATTATGGGTACATTCTGGACTGTGCTCAGAGCAGTGTCCTGAAACTGGGGGAGGAGCTGGGGCATCTCAAGGCTCTAGAGGTAGGAGAGGATTTCAGGGGCCAGTGAAGGGCAGGTCTAACGGAGGGTAAGAGAAAGCAAAAGAGAGAAAAGGACTTGAGAGTTCACAGGGAAGGTGGCTAGGAGGGGCATCACAATGAAGAGTATACCGCCATTTGGAGGAAAGTCAGAGGTGGGTAGTGACCCATCCAGGAGGCAACCCTGCTCCACGTACGCCTCACTTCCTGCTTGCTCCTCTGTTCTGCCCCGGGGTCATAGAGTTCAAGGTAGATGGAACTCTGGTCCGGCACTGGCCCTCAGCTGTACCTTCTCCTGGGGACAGCACCTGCGGTTGCACTGGACAGTTTTTTTCTGGGGATAAAGTCTTCTGTGTGTGTGTGTGTGTCTATGTATCTGTGTGTGTCTGTGTATATAGTGTGTGTGTGTATATAGTGTGTGTCTGTCTGTCTGTGTGTGTGTCTGTGTGTCTCTCTGTGTGTGTCTGTGTGTGTGGTGTGTGTGTCTCTCTCTGTGTCTGTGTGTGTGTGGTATGTGTGACTGTGTGTGTGTCTGTGTGGTATTGTGTGTGTGTGTGTCTGTGTCCTACTGCCATCACAACTTCAGAGATGGGTGGGAAGGACAAGGTCTGGACGCCTGGCCCTCACACCCCCTTGGTTCTCCCTGTGAGCCTGAATGTTGCTCTGAAGCACCAGTGGGGAGGCTAGAAACTCTCAAGTAATGCCATGGGGGAAGCTCTCCTTAAAAGTTTTAGGGTACAGAGGTGGGGCCATCAGGAGGGGACTTAGAGAAAATGCATCCTTCTCAGGAGGGTCAGGGATAGAGGCGCCCAGGGTGAGGTGAGTGAGGCAGACAGGGTGAAGGGGAGCAGTTGGTCCAGCATGCTTTGCCTTTGTCCCCAAATGCCAGAAAGGGCCGAGCAGCCTGGGAAGCCATCGGTCCTACCACGCCTGGGTGAGCTGACGGTGACGGACCTGACTTCTGACTCCCTGCTCCTGCACTGGACTGTCCCAGAGGGGGAGTTCGAGTCCTTTGTGATCCAGTACAAGGACAAAGATGGGCCCCAGGTGATACCTGTGGAGGGACCCCAGCGCTCAGCACCCATTACATCCTTGGAACCAGGACGCAAGTACAGATTTGTTCTGTATGGGCTCGTCGGCAAGAAGAGGCATGGCCCTTTGGTGGCTGAAGCCAAGATCTGTGAGTGACAGCAGGCACCCCTGTCCTTTACTTTGTGCCATGCCGAAGCAGTTCACTCCAGAGCTTTAGGGTCCAGGGAGATGGTGTACGGCCCATAGCAGCCTGTGGCTCTGTTAAACCCTGAAGGGAAAGCACTGGGGGGCAGCAGAGGAGGTGGTCTCCCAGAGAATCTGCAGCACTCTTCTGGCTGGAGAGCAGGACATGTGGGGTGCTGAAGGTTTAGTCCTGGGGTTCTGTGGGCTGTGTGGGATGGCTTAAACCTCATTTGGGAGCCCTGAGGGACCTCTGAAGGCCTCTGGATGAGAGAGTGAAGTGATGGGCTACTTTAGAAATAGCGCAGTGTCTGCTCCTGGGCATGGTAGAGAAGTCAGCAGCTGGTGACTGACGGCTGGTGCTCGCTGGAACGGTGGCAGTGGGACTAGGTGTGAGAGGAGCCTAGAGGCCAGGTCCCCGGTTCAGCCACTTCTGTCCCCCAGGCAGCAGCAGGAGGGGAACAATACAGGGCAGGACACTCAGAAAAATACCTTCTGTGTGTTTCTGGAGCCAGTGAGCTCAGTGCATTTTTTTTATTTAAGATTTTATTTATTATGTATACAGTATTCTCAGTATTCTGTCAGAATGTCTGCCTGCACACCAGAAGAGGGCGCCAGATCTCACTATAGATGGTTGTGAGCCACCATGTGGTTGCTGGGAATTGAACTCAGGACCTTTGGAAGAGCAGGCAGTGCTCTTAACCACTGAGCCATCTCTCCAGCCCGCTCAGTGCATTCTTGAACGACCATAGGTCCTTTCAGCAGCCTTGAGTGGCACCACCGAGGTACAAAGGGTTGCCTGACCGAGATCGGAGGGACCTCAGGGTTAGACTGAGTCCTGGTAGCTGTGGGGAGCAGAGGTGGAGAAGAGCGTCCCAGATGCTGGGAGGAGGGTGTGGCCAGGCAGGGTCCACAGGAACGAGTTAGGGCTCTCCAGGACTTAGCAATGGCCAGGTCACCAGGAGCTGCCCGACGGAGGGCAGAGCTGGATTGGAGGTGATGGGATTCAGACATTTCTAGAATCCTCTGGGAACAGAGTGCAAAGAGGGGAGATGGAAAGAGATGGGTTCAGAAAGTGGGTACAGGCAGGGACAGGGGCGTGGCAGACAGCAGCAGGTGGGTGGGTGCTTTCCTACACGGATGCACCCCCACAGTGTCCTCTCCTGAAGGAGAAACTAGCTAAAAGCTAAGTTGGAAGTATGGAGATTTCCCTGGCCGCACAGATGTGGAAGGGCTGGCTGTGTCTCCGGTCCCTTCCCGAGCCTCTTCCCCTTGGCTGGGAGTAGTCGGTGCAACCCTACGGTGCAGTAGGCTATTTAGAAGGTGTCCCTCCTTCCAGCAATCCAGTCCAGCCCCTGGACAGAGCTCGCAGCTCAGCAGACCCTGCTGGCTCCATCCTCGGTCATGTGTCTTTGTACAGGGAGCAGCCTGCCCAGGACTGTCTTTCTCCCATGACTCTCCTGTCTCTACTCCCTCTTCCCAGTGCCTCAGAGTGACCCAGACCCAGGATCCCCACCCCGCCTGGGAGAGTTGTGGGTAACAGATCCTACCCCGGATTCCCTGCACCTCTCTTGGACTGTTCCTGGGGGCCAGTTTGACTCCTTCATGGTCCAGTACAGAGACAAGGAAGGACGGCCCCTTGTGGTACCAGTGGAGGGGCCTGAACGGTCAGTGGTGATCTCCCCTCTGGAGCCCAATCACAAGTACAGATTCACTCTGTTTGGGATTGCCAACAAGAAGCGGTATGGGCCCCTCACTGCTGATGGCACTACCGGTGAGTGGCTGCCACGTTAAGTTCTTGTGCACCCTCTTCTTGCTCTCTGCACGCTTGCCCTCAGCCAGGAAGCAGCTGAGCCTCCCAGCAAAATGGCTGATCCCAACACCCTGGCCCTACTCCCAGGCTAAGGAGCAGCCAGCTTTCCCTGCACAGCTAGGCCCCTTCCATCCCATTCAGTGTGCTCCCTTAAGCCCAGGAGCTATGTCATACTCTGGCTGTGCCCAGCTTCCCAGGGTTGTGTGTTAGCTCTTACACTAATAGAGTGTGTACCCCAGGTCCAAATCTCAACCCCCATCCCAGGCTATGGGTTCTGTACGTGACTCATTCTTCTTGCTTACAGCCCCAGACAGGAAAGAGGAATCCTCTGAGCAGCCCCTCCTGGGGGAACTGACAGCGACTGGTGTGACCCCGGACTCCCTGCATCTGTCCTGGACCGTGGCCCAGGGCCCCTTCGACTCCTTTGTGATCCAATACAAGGATGCCCATGGGCAGCCCCAGACTGTGCCCGTCGCGGGGGATGAGAATGAGGTCACTGTCCCTGGCCTGGAGTCCAACAGGAAGTATAAGATGAACCTCTACGGGCTTCGTGGCAGGCAGCGTGTGGGGCCCGTGTCTGTGGTGGCCAAAACGGGTGAGTCAGAGCCCACACTGCTGGCCCCAGGCCTCAGGCAGGGCCCCGGCTCCACCTTCCATCTCTGCAGTCCTCCTGCAGAGACCCCTGCCTCCTTCCTCCCAGCCGCTCTTCTGTCCCCATGTCCCATCCCAGGACTCCTTGCCTAGACTCCGGCTCCTCACACTGCTTCCCGAGTTCATTGTCCCCGTTCTGAACAGCCAGACCCCTCTTGTACTCCAGGCCCTCTCCTTCAGCCAGGGTTCACAGCTGCTTCTACCGGACGCCTTCAGTCCTGACTCAGTCCCTGGCCATCACTGCTGGGCTCCTGCCATCCACTCTGGCACCCTCACCACATGGCTGCTCCGTGCAGGGGTGGCAGACCCAGGGCGCCAGGGGGCCATGTTGCTTCAGCCTCTTTCCACACAGAAATGACCCCTTTTAGCCTCCACTCCCCAGCTCCACGTCCCACCCGCTGGTGATACCTGCTAGGGAGCATGGTCTTTGGAGGCAGCTGCCCATCCCTCACTAATGACTTCATAAATCAGTGCCCATAGGGCCTTGGTCCCGTCACTTAAGCGGGGGGGGGGGTCTTGATGATGACACCCCATGGCGCAAGAGATTTGCTGAATCCCAAGTCAGGCTGGGCTGCACACTAAGACCTTACCTAAAGTACAGCTGACTCTGATTCAGAACACCTGTGCGCCAATTCTGCGGAAGCCGAGCCACCCTCCCCAGCACCCCCCCTTTTGCTCCTAACCTTCCCACATAACACCATAGCCACTGTTTGCCTCTAGTCTGCTCCCTCCCCATCCTCCTCCTGTTCTTCGTGTAGCCCCAGGGTCTCAGTCTCTCAGGGAACCACAGTCCCTCAGAGAACCCTGCAGAGACCTATTGCAGGGGACAGTAGGTGGGGACCCTGGGTGGGGCCCAGGAGTTGTACATCCAGAGCCATCTAGGAAGGAGCAGGACTCTCCCCAGGCCTGCCCACCTGATGCCACCTTCCTTGCATTCCAGGCAGTGACCTTACCTCAGCAAAGCATTCCTTAGAGATGGTGGGGTCTGGTGTAGGGAGGGAGAAGGGTGCTTCAGAAGTTCATGTCAGGGACTGGGTGTTGGATACCAAGGCCACAGGAGACCTAAGACTTCAGGAAAGGACATACATACGATGTGCTTTGGTACCCCACTGATTGGCTGTCACTGTTAAGTGGTCCTGCTCTCTTTCCCCAGCCCCACCACACATTGTGGACCAGCCCCCCAGCCCCCCAGAGCCCAGCACAGAGGCCTCAGAGCCCCTCAAGAAGCCACGTCTAGGAGAGCTGACAGTGACAGACGCCACCCCTGACTCCCTGAGCCTCTCCTGGACAGTCCCCGAAGGACAGTTTGACCACTTCCTGATCCAGTACAGGAACGGGGATGGCCAGCCCAAGGTGGTGCGGGTGCCAGGGCACGAGGACCAGGTCACCATCCCCGGCCTGGAGCCAGACCACAAGTACAAGATGAACCTGTATGGCATCCACAGTGGCCAGCGTGTGGGCCCCGTGTCTGTGGTCGGGGTGACGGGTGAGTGGACATGGGAGCCTCAGGGTGGGACCCATTGAGAGGTGACGCCCAGGTTAGGCGAGCTGAGATTGATTGGTAAATAGCGACTGGTGGCCCAGAACTGGTCAGTATCAAGGCTGGCTATAAATGAGGCTATAGCCTGCACATCCCGTTTTTGGCTGCTTATCTCCCTGGGCCTTGCTATGCTGGTAGCCACTCAGGTTGCAGCAGGTCACCCTAAAAGCTTGAACATGTTGGTCAACTGTCAGCTGACCGGGGACTCCAGGCCCCAAGTGGAGGACAACTCTGAACTGGCATTGGGACCTCCCTGTAGCCATAGCTCCTCCTCAAGAGCCAAGGACACCTGCGGGGACCCTGCTCACCTCTCTGTCCCCTTCTCAGCTGCAGAGGAAGAGGCCCCCAGCCCCACAGAACCCAGCACAGAGGCCCCAGAGACCCCTGAGGAGCCACTCCTGGGAGACCTGACTGTCACA
>PVIU01005515.1:0-112496 GCA_004026605.1 Ondatra zibethicus | reverse complement strand
CCTGTCACAGAGGAGTAATGAGAGAGATGTCCTTTTTCTTACAGTCCATAGTGTTGAAGATCATCTCTCCATAAGTTGAAGATATATCTTTGTTGACATACACTAAGACATCTTTACATAAGGCAAACAGATGTCTGACCAACGACTTCCTTTTGGGTGCATATATTGGCTCCTGGGGGAATCTTTTGCTGAAAGATGTAGTAATGAGGGGCTCGGGCTGCGTTCCCGGCGCCGGGCCCCTTGTTCTGTCCCGCCCGGCTCCCAGTGTGTACTCGAAATAATTACACGGAAACTGTATTCATTTAAATACTGCCTGGCCCATTAGCTCTAGCCCCTTATTGGCTAACTCTCACATATTATTTTAACCCATCTCCATTAATGTGTATCGCCACTTGAGTGGTGGCTTACCGGCATGAGTCTAACCCGTGTCCATCTTGTGCTGGAAAAGCATGGCGTCTGCGTATGGCAGTTTTCTTTATTTAACCAATGAGGGCAATACACAAATAGAAGACCCTCCTACACCAGAAAGATTTTCTTACTTCTACTCTCTTTGGGGAGTATCTGATGACTTTTAACTCTCATATTTTCTCTTACTTTAAATACTTATAACACATTTTATTCTCACGCACTCTTTCCATTACAATCCTCTCAGACAGTGAGAGAATCTCCTGGAAAAGGGGAGGGAGTATATACCCAGGGTCCATGAACTAGAAGTGTAATTGGATCTAGGGAACTTTGGTGTTGTGTGCAGCAGTCTACTTCTCGGGACATTCTCCCAGTCATTGTCATTACATCCAGTTCTCTAGCCATGGTATTCATGAGTATACTATACTTGGCTGAGAAGTTACCTATCACAAATAAAATGTCAATAATTTTTAACAGATACAACCATTATAAAGAATTATTTTGATGCAGTTCTCATCTTTTAAAAAAGAGTAGGGAACTAATATTGTCCATAAAAATACTCATTCTCAGGAACTTGACACTCTTCTGCCTTTCTACCAACTTCTGCAACTCAGTGGAGGTGATGGAACTAGAGAGACTTGACATTTCCCATACAGACTTCTCTACTATCAGATTATCAGCTTCCTACCTATAAAATAATCTGCTTCCTAAAATCAACATTTCTGATAGTTATTGTTATTAGCTGTGTTCCTTTAAATACAGTCTAAGAAATGTACCATTCAAGAGTTGTTAAACTGATGTACGTAAAATTGATTGAATTTACTTAATTTGTAATGTTCTGAAACAGTAATTCTGCCTGTAGCAGAGCAGAGTACAACCGTTATTCTTCCAAACATTTATTATATGTTTCCCTGTTAATTTTTCCAGCTAATAAAAGTAAATGTTAACTTATAAAAAAAAAAGAATCTTGAGAAGGAACTATCAGAAACTTTTAAAAAGCAATGTAACAGAGAATTTTCAGAATAAAAGAGAAAATAAACTTAGCTGTCAGGAGAAAAGAGAGGTGGTTAATTAACAAGGGAGATAAGGATGGCCTGCAGATACTGTTTATCAGCCTTCCCGTCTTCCTGTGGATTTATTTGTGCCCATCTGTCAGCTTGGTCTTTTCCAAGTATCTGCTACCTCATTTACAGCCCATTGAGTTATTGAAAATATTACTTGAATTACATTGTATCCTGCTGTACTATTATTAACTGTTTTTCGGGGAAATTGATTTGTTTCTTTGCCTGTTGGTTCTTTCATCATTGGCAAATGATGGCTATCCCAATTTCAAAAACTCTTCCAATTCCGTAATGAAAAGTAAAACCAGAATGGTTTTCATTCAGAAGCATACCTATCAGTATTTTCAAGCCAATTTTGCAAAATGTATTTGTACACACAACCCTCTTCCCCTTGGAGAGAGAAATCTAATCTGAAACATTCTTCAAACAAAGCAGTCAACTGCAATATTATATTTCTTTGCCTTGGCAAAGAGCACAGCTAAACGGATCATTCTTTTATGAATACATCTAGGTTGGGTTTAAAAAATAAGACATAAGATACAAGGAGATGATGCACCCAGATTATAACCATATTTTACTTGAAAATGGCAACAAAGAGACTCTCTGTCAAGTCAGTCTCAAGCCTATAGGTATCTGTTTTTAGCCGGTAGCCATCAAAGGAGAATAATTCTCACATATTTGATGTTACATGATGTTTTTAATCTGCAATCTCTTGTAGAAGCTATTCCACAAGAAGCCCAAGGCCTTTAGTTTGATTTCTTTGCCATCTCAAAACTGCACCATAGAACAGATAGGCTACACCAATCCTCCTCGTGTCAAACCAGCTCTGGTCCTAGGAGGGATTCATGAGGTTTCACTTGAAGGAATGCCACCCAAGCTAGCTGGTTTCAAATGTGAGCTGTCTGTTATTTCCTCTTCTTTTGCCAGGAAGTCGGGTGTGAAAGCTCTGCACCACCTGAAGGGCACAAATCCCAGTGTCTCGACAAGCAGAGCAGTTTGCCACCCCACCTCCAGTTCACTTGCTGGTATTCCTACATGACGGCAGATGGGAAGAGAGGAGGAGAGGAAAAGACATTGCTGCTTTAGGAGTCTGAAAGCAAAGACTCTAGTGAGGAAAAAATGGTTTTGAGGCAGAAAGATGGTAGAGTAAATAGTTATTTTCCATGAAATTACTTAGAATAGGACTGGTGGAAAGTCATGGCAGCAGAGAGAAGGTCATCTTCACTTCCTGTTCTGGTCAGCATCTCTGTCTCACTTTCATGGTGCAGCTGTGCCCTGGTGGCACCATCTCCTGCTGTGGAGTAATCCTTGTATGCACTGTGAGATGTGTCACTCTGATTGGTTTAATAAAAAGCTGAATGGCCAATAACTGGGTTGGATTTCCAGGAACAGAGGATGCTGGAAAGAAGAAGGGAGGAGATGCCAGGGGCACAGAACAAGCAGCAGCAGCATGGGGATTACAAAGTAAAGGTAACAAAGTCACTCAAAAGAATGTAGATTAAAAGGTATGAGTTAACTTTAGCTATAAAAGCTGGTTAGAAACAAATCTGAGCTATAGGCCAAACTTCCATAATTAATAATAGGTCTCTGTGTCATTTTTTTAATGAGCTGGTGGTCCAAAAAGTAAGTTCATCTATAAACAACATTCAATGTGGAGTCATGTTTCCACATAAGACCCGGAAAAGCTTAAAAAAGCGGGGGAGGGGGGTGGTTCCAAACACAGAAAACCACAACCAAATGCAGCTTCCTAGTTTCTCAGTCTCTCTGGTGGAGCACATTATACTGAGATGCATCTCCCAGCCACTGCTAGTGGGCTTGAGGCACCAGCATGAGCTAAGCTGTGAGGTGGGCTTAAGGCTGACATATGCAGTCAGAGAACATCGCATGAACCTAGTAAAGCAAAGTCTAGAGAGGAAAAGAAAGTATAGACAGTCACAGAAAATAAATAGTTTAAAAATAACAGTGAAGTCTTTAAAGAGAGAAGTATTGAGAAGTAAAAAAACCCCACAAATAAGCACTGTAAGCATAGAAAATATAATATTTAATAAATATTATAATAAAGTATCATTAGTTATAATAATATAATATTAAAATGAACTTTATATGGTGTTTTGAATTTTTTAATGCTAATGAACAGAAAACAGTTGCTAAGAGACATTGAATTGTGGAAGTGACTGCTAAATTAAACCAACCTATCTATTTTTAAAGTGCCTTAATTTAAAAATGGAAGTCAAAGATTGTATTACTTTGTGGAAGAGGTTATACTTTTGTTTCCACAGAAAATGAAAGGCTGTGGATTCCTTCAAGGTTGATAGAGATCAGGTTTGATGGGGAAGACTCTCTGAAAATACTGGCTACAGACATAAAGAAATAAACCTAGAAAAACTAGAAGACAGAGCAAGGGGACCAGACACCAATGAAAGCGAGTGGCACAGGTGATCCAGCCTCTCAGAGTCTCTGCTGCAGTTTCCTCAGAGTTCTGCACCCAGAACAGCTTCAAGGCTGCTGGCTGAGATGGTCCAGTCTGACAAACTATTCTAACTAGGAATGCAGATAAGTCTTGCATTTTCCCATTATTCAAAGACTGGTCAACAAATGTTACAGCTAGCTTCCCCAGGACTTAACCATTATCTCAATTTTCTCTTGTTCACTAAAGATTCCTTCACTCACAGACAACCTGAAGCAGTCTAGAGAACACAACCCTACATTCCACAAAGGTGGGGTGGGTAGTTTTTGGTCATTTGGTGGGTTATGAATATTTGTCATCATTTATGGAAATATAGGAATATAAGATAAAAAAGATAGTTATTAAAATCTGAAATATTTTACATTGGTATGGATTTTGGCATATCAATACAATTTTAAAGTTATTTTTGTTATATTGTATATATGTTTTTATCCTTGTTTGGGGTTTTGTGCTCTGTAAGTCATTTAAAAATGTAACATATAATTAAGAAATGAAGGTTAGCAGTTAATCATCTATAACAATCAAGATTGTAGTCATATTAGGCATGTTTTCAAGGTTAAACACATATATTTTAGATAGATAAGTGGTCTTCAAACACTTCAGAGACCTACAGAACATGACATTTAAAATGTTTTAATAACATAAGGCTTTTTATAACAATGAGACATGTCTGCTCCCAGCAGCACCAATCTACTTAGGAGAAGATGATGAGTATTAAAGAGCCTCCATATGGAATTTGCTTTCTTTTTGACAAAATTTAGCCACTGTGCCCTTGACTCAACTATTGACAGTATAGTATCCAAATTAGACAAGCAGGACACAAAAGAAAGCATTTGATGAACTTTGGAAAGACAAGGTAAACCAATCCTTCAAAATTCCTACTTCTCAGAAATGTCTGTCATATACTTTAGGCCTTTAGGCCAAGTTGGTTGCCCCAACATTACAGGAGATCTTGGGGTGACTGTTGAGGCAGCCAGATGTCTCTGTCATTTCTTAGTTTTGAAAATTGCTTTCTCTGCACTTCCTGTTTACTCAAGTAATATTTTATCCTTATTTGTTCTCTGATGGAGATTGAAGACTAGATAATTATAGTTTTATAGTTTTTCTTGTTACTAAATTCAGAAAGAAATTTACATAAAAGATGTAAAGTTCATAAGGTTAAAAAAACATAGGTTGTTTACCTAATAAAATGTTTTAAGGTCTAAGAAGATATTTTAGGATGGTAATACAAGTTATAATAAAAAATGGTTTAGGCATAACACATTGAATTCATCAAGATAGGACAGATAATGAAATATTTTCTTCAAATATGCCAAATGCAGATGGGTTGAACATTGTGAAAGTGAGTCTTACTTGATGATTGTTCCTATTATATATAGTTTCATTTGTGAGAGTTAATCCCCTTCCTTTCTAGTTAGACAATAACTGATAATTCTTATTGTATATAGTTTTACTATGTTAGAGTTAAAAGCTTTCCTTTTTCTTTAATCAAAAAGGGAAATGTTGTGGAATAATCATTCTGTACACTGTAAAGATGTGTCATTCTGATTGCTTTAATAAAGAGCTGAACAGCTAACAACTAGGCAGGATTTCCAGGCACAGAGGATGCTAGAAAGAAGAAGGGAGGAGACACCAGTGGCAGGTGGTCCCAGGTTGTATAAGAAAGCAGGTTGAGCAAGCCATGAGGAGCAAGCCAGTAAGCCACGGTTTCTGCAGCAGTCCCTGCCTCCAGGTTTCTGCCTTGAGTTCCTGCCCTGACCTTCAGCTTGGGTCTCTGCAGCCCTCATGTCCAGCAGTGACAATCCTCAGGAGGCATGAAGGCAGTTTGGCTCAGTAAAACCCAGTAGCCAATGTTGGATCAAATTTCAAGAGTCTAACAAAGCAAGGTAATTAGATACAGATCTGATGTGACTACATAAAAATTCTTGATAAAGTCTATAAAGATAGGTTCTGTAGATTTATTGCAGCAAATAAGCTTGCAATAAGCATCTGGGGAGAGTCCAGTACTAAAAACAGCACAAAGGTCACGAGGCTAGGAAGCACAGCTGCTCCAGCCTCCTGGGCAGATAATAGGTATTGCATTCCTTCTCTTGAAGGAACAACCTTGCGTGTTTAACACTGCAGATTATCCTAGTGATTATCTGTAAGCACAAAGACCTCTGTGCCTTCTACAACTTTCTTCTGGGATGGACTGTTATCTGGAACTATAAGATGAAAGAAATTCTTTTCTTCCCAAATTGCTTTTGGTCATGGCATTTTATCACAACAGTAGAAAAGTAACTCATACAATTCCCAATGACCTTCAAGGGTATTCACAGCTGACTAGCTCCCTAACACCTGTGAGCCTCTAATAACGCATCAAATCACTCTAGCCTGGGGATGTAAGGACAGCTTCGGATCCACTGTTGGGAGTATGAAGGGCCTTGCACCCACAGATCTCCAGGGAAACACTCAGGATTGTCCTCTCAAAAGAAAGGACATAAAGCAAGAGACAGACTGCACTCAACAGGAAGTAGAGGCAAGAGACTGCACTCAACAGGAAGCAGAAGTGGGCTGAACGGTTCTTTCCTCCTTTATATCCTCACTTCAAGACAAAGGTGTCTCCCACCTTGCAGGAAGTAACTTCGAAAATACTTCACAGACTCACCCATTGTGACTCTTATTTGATTCTAGATCCTGTTAGGTTGAAAATCAAAATTAACCATAACAAAGGGTTACAGTAAGAAATAGACAGGAACCTTGTGCTGGGCGGGGCCTTCTCTCCAGAAGGAAACTCTAATCCATCCAAATCTGGATTCATGGAGCCTGCATCTACATTTTCTTTTCAGTTGAATACATTGTTAGATCTGAGCCTAGTCCTTTCAGATCACTGTGAAAGGTCAGCCCATAAAACAGGCCACGCCCCTACCATGTTCTAACAGCCCCTACTATAGCCATACTCAGTACCTGACTCCTCCATGCTACCCCTCTGTGAATAACAATATTTTGCTTTGTGTTTCTTTCCTCTGGGCTTCTCCCACATCATATTCTCCATGGTGGCTAACTTTCTTAATTTTAATTTTTCTATCTGTTTTAGTCAGGCTTCCTATTGATAAACATCACAGCCTAAAGAAGTTGGGGAAGAGTTTACTTTGCTTAGACTTCAACACTGATGTTCACCACAGAGAGAAGTCAGAACAGGAATGCAAGAAGGGTGGGAATCTTAGCAGGAGCTGAGGCAGAGACTGTGGAGAGGTGCAGCTTACTGCCTTTCTCCCCAGGGCTTGCTCAACTTGCCTTCTCATAGTACCCAACACCACCAGCCCAGGGGTGGTACCATCCACAACTAAGAAAGTGTTTACAGATATGCCTACAGCCCCATCTTACAAAGGCATTTTCTCAATTGGAGTTCTTCTCAGATGACTCTAGCCTTTGTCAAGATAATATAGAACTAGCCAGCATACCCACCTCTCTCTCTTTCTCTCTCTCATTCCCTCCTTTCTCTCTCTCCCAATACATGGTTTCTTTGTATAGCCCTGGCTGTCCAGGAACTTCCTCTGTAGAGTAGGCTCTTCCTGAACTCCCAGAGATCTGCACGCCTCTTCTTCTTGCCACCATGCCTGGCCCCACACTATCTTTCTTTTTTTATTTATGCTTTGTGTCTTCCACATCATGCATCTTGATCCTATTCATTTCTCCATTCCCTTGCATCTGCCCTCTGCCCTTACAACCTCCCTACTCAAAACAAAATCAAATTTAAGAGAGAAAAAAGAAGAAGAAATGGAAAAAGACTCAATATCGTCATGGAAGCTGTAGGGTGACACAGTGAGGCACGCAGTAAACTCCTTTATCCATATATCTTTACTTGCAAGTGTTCGTTTCAGAGTTACTGGTCTGGTTCCAGGCTTCTGGTTTCTGCTACATTATCTATGCTGGGCCCTCACTGGGACTACTCTTTAATATCCCCAGATTTAAATTCAACAACAGTAGGGACCTACTTACTTTATTTTAATGTCATTGCTTAGAACAGTATGTGACAGAAGTAGGCTTCCCAAAAAACTGGTTATCTATATAATTAGACTATAGATCTTGCTAATGTTGAACATGACCCCAGCACATATAAAGGAAATGAGTGTAGCAAAAAAGAAATAAACAAAACAAAACAAAAACCACGTAGCTGGGGTAAGCACAGCTGATTTTAGCAGGTTTGTTATGTGCCAGTCGATAGGCTGGGCATGAGGACCAGGGCGATGTTTCCTTCTTAGATTCTATGTGCATCTGAGTTTAACTCAGTGATAGATCTATCCAGCAATGAAGTGACTGTAAAAGCACAGTCAGGCAGCAATTAGAGCAATTAGAGTTTATTTTCTAACTGATCAGCTCTCTGCTCTAAAACACTTTCTTAGCTTGTCTTGTATAACGCCGTTCTCTCTCGACTGACTGTCTTTACCAGAACCCTAGTTTGGATCCACTGTTGGTTCTTACTCAGTTTTTAACCTAGCTATCTTCCTTCTTCATTTCCTTACTCTTCTCAGGCTTCTCTCTCTCACCCAAGGTATGACATCTTGCCATTTTGCTATGTAGTTCAGACAAGCCTTAAACTCACAGATTACAGATGATTGACTGCTGGGATTACAGATGACTGATTGCTGGGATGACAGATGACTGATTGTTGGGGTTACAGATGACTGATTGCTGGGGTTATAGATGACTGATGCTGGGGTGACAGATGATTGTTGGGGTTACAGATGGCTGATTGCTGGGATGACAGATGATCGTTGGGGTGACAGATGATTGTTGGGGTTACAGATGACTGATTGCTGGGGTTACAGATGACTGATGCTGGGGTGACAGATGATTGTTGGGGTTACAGATGACTTATGCTGGGATGACAGATGATTGTTGGGGTTACAGATGGCTGATTGCTGGCGTGACAGATGATTGTTGGGGTGACAGATGATGAGTACCACCATCCCTAGCTCTTCCTTGTCTATATGACCATCAATTTCTCACAAATTCTCTAGTCCCAGGCATTCACATTCCTTCTTATTCTGACATATGAAACATTTTGATCTTTAATCCAGAAAATCATTTCCATCTGCCACTGGGATAGTAAGGTAGATCACTATGCTCACAGCCTTTGTCACATGACTTTACATTCTCTCGCTGAGGAGGCAAAGTCTGTTGTTCCTGAAATCTATGCTGTCCTCCCACCACCTGTTAAACTAGAACTTAGTCATCACCTTGTTTGACCATCAAGGAAAAGTCGAGTTCAAAGTACTGTAGAGGGAAAGAAATGTCCAGTTATTAGCCATTGTGTGTAGCTGAAGTCAGTTTAGCAAAAGACAGATAAAGAAGAGAAAAGCACATGAATTTACTAAACATAAACTTTATGTAATATGAAATACTTCACAACATGCTATAAACCCATAAGGGTATGTATGTACATATTTATGCTTAGTTTTGACGAAAGGTGAACGGTCATGGCAGAATTGATGGCATATACAGAGGGGTCTGACCTAAAGGTAATAAAATGGGGGAAGTGGTGGTAGGGCTCAGTAAAGCTGTGCGTTCAGACTTCTTGTGTCCCTGTCTTCTGAGATGAGGATATTTTGTTTTTCTGAGTATCTTTCAAAAGACCTGCTTCAAAGAAGATGAGGAGATCAGAACATGAGCTTAGGTTTTCTGTAGTGCTTCAAGCCAGAAGAGTCAAAAGAAGAGGAGATGCTTTTGGCTTCTGCAGCTATTTCAAATAACAAGATGTCTTCTAGGGTTCAGATTGTATATTCCAGGCCTAGTAAATCAGAATGCTTGGGAATTTCCATTTTTTATTGTGTGTATCTGCTACTGGCTGCTGTCAAGAGAATTCCAGAACCGGGCTACTGCTTGGGTTCAATAGAATAAGAATCCTTAGAGCTTCCTAACCCAGGTTAGGATGTGGATAAACCCAGCTGAGAAGAATGGAGCCTCAGTTTGAAGCAGTTGCTCCTTGTTTAGCACGAGGCTTAGGAGCTACAATAAATAGCTATGGCTTTAAGCTGCTGCATTTTAACAAATAAGTAATATTAGATTAATTTGTGTATTATCAATTGTATACCTTTAAACAATACTAATCAGTATACAGTAAATAAACCTGGTATCGTCAGTCTTCTTAATTTCAACCTTTCTAAAGGTTAGGAGGAGGCATTGCCCTCTTCAATTTTTCATTTCCCTGTGAACGATGGTATTGATCGTCTTTTAGTCGCTTGTTGAGCATTTGTTTATCTTCTTTCTGTGAATGCCCAGCCACATTTTTCTCATTTAAAATTGCATGATTTGTCTTCATATTGTTGAGTTGTGAGAATTCTTATAGATTCTGGACACAAGATATTGGATGTCCTTGAGGTGTTTTTCTCCTGTTCGTGCCTTACCATTTTGATCTCTCACTCCATCTCATTCTTCTTCTCTTAGGGGCTTCACTTTTTTGTATCTTACAAATCACTGAGTTTGGAAGTGGTTTGTGACTCAGCAATGGCTCATCTGGACAGAAATCGAATAGGTATTTCAAAATGGATTGTCCATACTGGACTCCCGATTCGCATCCTCTTGCCCTCTCCAATCTGCTCCTGTCATAACCGTAATCACCTTCAAAACTTGTCTCTTCTTCCAGTTGTCAGACAAACAAACAAAAACAAAACAAATAGTCTTGATTCTCCTCTCCCTGGCCTACACCACATGCAGCCATTAGTAATCCAGTTGGAAATGACTCAGTAGAATCCAACCATTTCTCAGTCTCCTCCACTATAAACCTGGCTGAGTTGCCATCACAGCTACTCTGCTTTGTTGCCCTCCTGTCTAGCCAGAACCCCTGCTCTGGCTTTGTCCCATCATAACTTACATTTAACCCAAGTGATCAATATAAAATTTAATGTTCTCTCATCTATTTAAAACTCCCAGGCTTCCTTTATAGTTCTGGATACCACTTACAGTCTTCATGTGAACTTGCTTTTCTCAAGCATTTCTGCTTCCTCTACCATCACCTGGGAGTGCTCTCTCCCACTGGGAGACACTGCGTGTTCTGTCCTCACTCCCCTTTCAGTATTCTGGGGAAGAACACTCTGCTTGCTCATGGACTCTGGTATTCATTCTCTATATTACCTTTTTTTTCCTTCCTCATATTTATGACACATGGTCATTCATTTTTTTTTGGTCTCTACTCAAAGGTTAATTTGGCATCTAGCATTATAATACTTTTTATATTATTTTCATAACACTTCTCATTGCCTGATTTTTCTTGATACTTTTGTTCACTATTTGTTTCTTTTCACCCATTTTACCTCTACCATGCTGTGCATTTTAGAAGAAAGTTTGAGGAATAAGCCCGTTGCTTTTACTTCTGGGTTTTCAGGGAATGAAAATTACAGTCATTTCCAGAGTGTAGTAATGGAGTAGTAACCAATAAAAGTTCTCTGCATTTGGAGAGAGTATTTAAAATGATGATGTTCTGGGTTAAGAGGCATTCACTGCAATTTCTCTTGAGAATTATATGCTATAATTATATCTACAAATTCTTGGAATATGATTTTTCTTAAAGTAGGTAAAAGTGCAAAAATCATGATGGTGAAAAAGCCAAGGTCCATGAAATGCAGGACACTGTAACTTATTTTAGAGAGATCATTTCATGGTTGTGAAATAATGGTTTATTTTTCCTTTCTGCTTTTTTTTTTTGAAAATTTCACGTTTTAAATAAGCTGTTTCTAATTGAGGGAATAATTTCAACTTTACTCTTGTGTTCTAGAAAGATTTTTCTTCTAAAACCACAGAAGACCTTCAAATGCCTTTATGGTATTCTTCTCTTGGTTGAGAATGGCTCTGGTCATTTGTTGTTTATAGCTACCCAAAGGCATGGCCTACGGGGAGGCTCACATCACTTGGAGACCTTAAAGCATGGGTTCAGAGAAGGGTCTTAAGTCTTCTCTATTGCACTGTAGAGACAGAACCAGGAGCTGAAAGAGACTGGTTCCATATTCCTCTCCTGAGATATGGAAAGAGGAAGGTGCTGGAAGAACATGAATTTTGAGTGGTTTTTGATCTCTATAGAATGAGTTTTAGAATTTTTTTGCTCTCTGGCTTCCATATTTTAATAAGTCACTATGATACATATACCTCCAGGTTATACCTATAGATAACAAATCACCAAGGACCTCATATGCCCTTTCTATTGGTGTGGGGACTATCACCGTCCAGCTTAAGAACCCAGCCCCAGCCCTATAGATCTCTTTGGACCCCCTCCTTGCCAGCTCCTCTTGGGAATGAAAGAAGAAATGAACAGTGTTCACAGATCCTAAAATCTTAGAACTGGGAAAATGTCATTTATCTCACATCTAGTACATTTAGAAAAACCCTGGGCCAGAAGAAGACAATACTAGCTTGAGATTCAGACAAAATTCCTTTTTTGGAATTTTGGAAATTCCAAAATTTTGGTTTTATGGAAAAGGAAGGATTTTAAGCTGAATGAGTCTAGAGGAAGTCGGAGCCTTCGATGATGAGAAGACCAATTGGCTATGAATGAGGAAAAGCATAGAAAATTAATTTGTATTCTAGCCTTTCACACGAGTGGTGATACAGGAAGTGACCTGCAGGACATTCCTTCATTATGCCATTTCTCCACGGTGGGCAAGAAACAGCTGGGCAGCAGTTTGGTAGCACTAGCCTCCTTTATTGAAAATAGATTTTTTTTTCTTACATAATATATCCTCATTATGATTTTCCCTCCTTCTACTCTTCTCAGCTCCTCTCTCCTTCCCCTTTTCTCTGGATGTACTCCCTTTCTGTTCCTTATCATAAAACAAGCAGGCTTCTAAGAGATAACAATATAATATGAAATATAATATAATATATAACAATAAAACAAAAGCTAACATATTAAAATTGAACAAAGAAAACAGAAGAAAAGGATCCTGAGAGTAGGCAGAAGAGACAGAGACCCGCTCCTGAATGCCCTAAAACACACAACTGGAGACTGTAGAGTATATGCCGAGGGCCTGGCACACTGTAGCACTCTCCTTATTCTCCCTCATTAGCAGGTAATTTCCATGAAGGTTCAGCCGTATTCTATTATTTTCCACTTTTATAAACACCTCTTTAACATCATTTAAACATATTATCTTTCTATTATTGTTTATGTATAAACTTCTTAAGAGTACTTTTTTCTTTGTTGTTTCAACTTCAATTTATATTCTAAAAGACTCCTGTCATGCCATAGAAGTATCAAGAAAATTCCTAAAATCAAGGACAAGGATCAAGATCAAGACTGGATAGTTGAATGAGTTAAAAAAATTAATTTTGAATATTGATTCCTTAAAAAAATGTAAGGAGCACAGAAAGGCTGAATAATAGCCTAGTTATATTTTTCTTCTGCTGGATTCTCTGAATTTCCCATGTTTGTTTTATAAAGTCTATTTCTCTCATATGTGTAGTTTAGCTCAGAAATTTTCTTATTTCATTTACTCTTATCCCAATATGTGTTCTAGAAAATTTTTTCTTGGCTTTGTTTTGAGAGGAGATATGCTGCATACATCACTGAGTTCTTGAGAGTAGTCTACAATTTAGTCTTCATGCCCATGATTTCACTTTGAGGAAACTTAGAAAACATACACCCATTCTCAGGTGTCCAGTTAGAAAGATGAAAGACATAAACTGGATTAATAGTGAGTCCGTTGTCTCATAATAGGAAGAGTCTGGAAGGAGCTTGAGCTTCAGGTGCCTCTGAGTAGCATGGCCTTGTGAGTGATGCTTCAGCCTCAGGCTGGCATGAAGAGGGCTGTGGTGCGTCTGTGCATCCTATCCAGACATAGCCACACCCATGTAAGAAGGGCAATTATCATCTACCTTATTGTTGTTTCTTTCGGGGGTAACTGTTCCCAGGTATCCCTTCTTATTTCTGACTCCAAGAGGACTTCTGTAAATGGAGGTGGAGCTTTTGTGTCTCAACTGCATGGTTCCAAATAATCACACAGAAACTTATATTAATTACAAATGTTTGGCGAAAGTATGGGCTTATTACTAACTAACTCTTACATTTAAATTAACCCATTTCTATTAATACATGTATTACCAGTCTGCTGGTGTGTTGTTTCTATTAACACGTGTATTACCAGTCTGCTGGTGTGTTGTTTCTATTAACACGTGTATTACCAGTCTGCTGGCATGTTGTTTCTTGGGCAGCTGCTCTTGTCCCTCTTCACTACACCCCTCCACATCTGAATCCTCAGTTTGATTGTTCTACCTAACCCTATCCTACCTGGCTATTGATCAAAGAGATTTTATTATTAACCAATGGAAACAATACATATTTATAGTATACAGAAGTATTCAATAACATTTCCCCCTTTTTGCCTAATCAAAAAGAATGATTTTAGCTTCAACATAGTAAAATTACATACAACAAAATAGTTATCAAGTAAGAATTACAGTTATAATATCTAGTCTATTTCTATTTGGCAAAATTAGAAAAAATATTTATGTTGTGTGATATTTTGTTTGTGTTCTGGCAAATAAAGCTTGCCTGGAGATCAGAGAATGGAGTTAGACTCTCGTTAACCATAGAGGTCCAGAGGTCTGTACAGACAGGATACATTAAGTGATAATGCTGGTCTAACAGAGAAAGTGATAAGGTGGGACATAGACATAGACAGGATCTCATCCCCTTTTGGTCTTAGGTGTCAGAGAGGTAAGAAGTGACTGTGCCCATTCCTTTGCTTCTCTGACCTTTCAACTTTTACCTTGATATCTGACTCCAGGTTTTTATTGACGAGACCAATTAGGATCAGGCTTCAGACTTCACATCAGATAACAATGGATGAACCTAGATCTCGAGATTACCAGTGTATTGTTAAGAACCACATAATTTCTAAGCTGGGGGCTGAATGAATTATATAAACCTTGGTGACAGGACTTGCTACTTTAACTTGTGATGGCCAACATCACAGGATCTAGAATCTTCCAGGAGACAAACCTATAGGCAGGTCTGTAGGGAGCCTCTAGGTTGGGTTAACTGACGTAATACACTTTAAATGTATTTTAATGTGTTAAATTGTATTTTAATGATGTGGGTTACATCATTCCATCAGTTACCGTCCTGGTTTTGTTTGATTTTTGCTTCTTTGATGAGGACACTGTGACCTAGAGCAACTTGGGGAGAAAAAGATTTACTCGGCTTACATGTGGAGATCTCCGTCCATCACTGAGGGAAGCGAGACAGGAACTGAAGGAGACTCCTTGGGGGAACACTGCCTGCTGACTTGCTTCCTTATGTAACCCAAGACCACCTGCCCAGGGTGACACCACTCACAATGAGCTGGACCCTCCCACATCAACCAACAGTGAAGAAAATGCCCCATAGACTTGCTTACAGGTAATGTGATGGAGATTTTTTTAACTTAAAATTTCTTTTCCCAAATAACCCTAGTTTGTGCAAAGCTAACAAAAGCCACCCAGTACAGACCATGAATTCCATGAAAAGAAAGCAAAGAGCTGATCAGCAGCAGCAGTTATCTCTCTGCTTTCTGTGCAGACGCGATGTGCTGTCTTAGAGCTCGGGTGGTGTGATTTCTGCTTCTGTGACCACTTCGAAACAGTGTGCAGGTGAGAGAGTGTCTGAGTGAGGCTGACCTGAGAACCAGTGTGCTGACGTTTATCTCGACTACTTTGGTTCGTAAGAAAACATGTGGCCTGGACACAGGTGACGCCATTCCCAGGGTTGAGCCCTGGATTGTATAAATGCGGAGAAAACAGGCTGAGCAGGATGCATTCGATGATTCATTGTTCTCTGCTCCTAACTGTGCATGGCACATAACCAGTTTTCTCGAGCTCCTGCCGTGTGACCTCCCTGCTATGGCAGACAGGAACCTGGAATGGTGAACTAAAACAAACGCTTTACCCTGAATTGGTTTTGTCAAGATATTTATCATAGCCACAGGCAATGAAACAAAGACATCAGGTATCTTGTCTCAGCAAGGGAATAAAAACGCCAACTGGCTTTGCGGGATTCTTGAAGCCCTGCTATTGTGTAGATGATGGAGATTCCTTGCAAGTAATGGTGATGACCATATGTTATTGTTTAGTATTCATTGTTATTACCATACAAAATATTTTTACATGCTATAACAATGGCATTTGACTGTACACAAAGTAGTCATGAAAGTGTTCCCAAGGAAAAATCACAGTACCAGACAAATAGTGTCTGATGGGAAATTGTATGTGATGTGATGTCAAGGAGGAGGCAATGCAACCGGGTCTAGTTAATATGGGAGGCAGCACTCTGCGAAATGTCAGACGTAATGCTGCGCCTTTAAAGCAAGAACATGTTAGAACTTGTAAATGTGCTCTGAGAATACATCTGTCTGCTTTTATATTTATTCCCTTGAGGAGCTCATCCTTGAATTATGCAAGTTCAAACGATACAGAATCTGGTGAGATGTATCCTTTGTATGAAATAAGACCTCCTTGCATTTTTATAACCAGTAATAACCCAATTTACAAAAAAATAAGTCAGTGCCACTCAGCACTTGAATAAACAAATTCCAGGTTGTTTTTTTAATAGCAGGACTGCATTTGTAGATTCTCTAGTCCATCAATTTGAATTGCTCGGAAAGTGCTTAGCAAAGCTCAGTACAAACAAGAGTGAAGGAAATTCTTTTGGTGATAAGCATCATGCAGTTAATACTTTCAAAGCATTTGCTCAGACGTAAGGTGCTAAATTAATTTCCTTGGAGTGTTGAGGAGAATGCCATTATTAACCTAATCCAGCTTCTTGCCTAGGCACAGCTCACAGGAGCATCACGGTGTAACAGTCAGCTGAGACATGATTTATGCCATTCATTATTTTTTTGAAAGGAGGAGTGTTGCATTTTTAAATATTTTCCATGTGATTACCCGGGTAGAATGGAATCCCATTTCTAGTCCACAGCAAAATAAAAACAAATTTGGTTTTTCAAGTTCAGCCATGTGATTTGTATGTTAGTTTCATTTGCAATGTGTCAGCCAGTGAGCGGCTGATTTCATAACAGCTAAGAACTTCAGCCACGTAGGAATGACTGAAGTGACGTTTCTTTAGATCGATAGTATTGCTAGGTTTTACTGAGGAAATAAATCATTTTGCCACATGGTTGCCAAAATGTGAGGGTTTTTTGGATCAATGATACAAAACTGTGTTATCTTTGGAAAGTCTATGAAGCCTTAGTTCATCAATCAAATCAACTTTAATTAAATCTAATTTAATGGACTGCTGCCTAATAAAAAGGACACTTTACAAGGCAGTCATAGTTAAAGCACACAGGCTTTTCTTTTGCCTCCGTAGCTAATCCACAGAGCTAAGCAGCACTTGACTGAAGCTGACTGGCAGTTTCTCCTGGCTGATTCTTTGTGGAGTTTTTCTATTATGCCTATGTAAGTCTTCCCTTTTTAAATACATGAAGTTGAGGCTTCGTGTTGTAGCCAAGGGCTAAACTTATCTTTAGTTAGCTTGTCAGTGTTAAAAAGTGGAGATTGTCAGGAAACCACTTGCCTTTCCCTAAAGTCACCCTCTTTCTCTCATTTTATGATGTATGTTAACATCATTTTTGCTGTTGTTTGTATCACAGATTACATGGGAAGAGCCGATTATGGGGTGTTCAAGAGATACTACATGGTTAGGGGAAGAACACCTGTGCCCTGAATTTGTAGGATTATTGCTGTGTAGAGAGGGCAGATTCAAGAAAATGTTTCACAGATAAAGTTGCTCAAGATGCTACATTCATGTTGTACATATTTACACCATCTCATGTTAACAAGGCCCTAGTAATGACATATGGGTGATGTACTAGTTACTTTTTGTTACTGTGAGAAAGTACCTTGACTAAAGCAACTTAAGGAAGAGAAGGGTTATTTTAACTTACAGTTCCAGGGGGACAGAGTCGTCCATGACAGGGCAGGCATGGCATGGCCACAGGCACAGGAAGCTGGATGATGACATTTTCATCTACACACAGGAAGCAGAGTGATGACACATAGATAAGTGGATAGATAGATAGATTATATATATGATAGATAGATAGATGATAGTTATGTATATAGATGATAGATAGATAGATAGCCAGAGATAGATAGATAGATAGATGATAGTTATGTATATAGATGATAGATAGATAGATAGATAGATAGATGATAGTTATGTATATAGATGATAGATAGATAGATAGACAGAGATAGATAGATAGATAGATAGACAGAGATAGATAGATAGATAGATAGATGATAGTTATGTATATAGATGATAGATAGATAGATAGATAGATAGATAGATAGATAGATAGATAGGTAGATAGGTAGATAGAGGACAGGATGGATACAGCACAAGGCCCTCAAGGCCTACACCAAGTATCTACTTCCTTCAGCAAAGCTCTATCCCCTAGAGATTTCATAGTCTTACCAAACAGCACCACCAACTGGGGAAGATCAATCAAATTCATGAACCTATGTTGGGAGGGGAGGTCTCATCCAAACCACCACAAGTAGACAGGAGAAGAAAGGGGTGAATGGACAACCAGGTCTTGGGCTAGCACAGGTAGTTAAATAGAGACCTTGGGGAAGTGATTTTGTGTGTGGAAGGTCATGGGTTCAGCCCCATAGGATGCAAAGTGCAGATGGTATCTATGGAGGTGAATATATAGCTCCAGAGCCTGAAGAAAAGGCCTGACCAACCATCAGGCGTGCACAACGTAGCACAATTCTAGACACTATGCAGGAGTTCAGTGTTAAGCGCAATCCAGGATTCTAGACATAAAGAATCTGATTTGGCAAAGGAGGCTAAAAAAAAAACGACAGAACTGACTTTTAGAATATGAAGGTAGGTGTCAGAATTGGGATAGCCAGTCAAGGAAAGACCAGTTATAAACATGACTATGCTGGACCTCAGAGGCTGCTTACGAAGTAGACTGAGATTGAGTCCATAGGTAGCGACGGATTTGGCAGAGGAAGCAGGGAAGCAGAAAAACATCTTAGGAAACTTGACTGACGTCAGACAGGGCTGACTTTGCAAATCCCTAAGGAAATGGTTTTCTCCAACCATATCCATATTCTGACTGTATGGAAGAAACATTTATCCAACCCACATTTTTAGACGTATCTTGCTAGGCACACAGGAAGACTACATTCCCAGTTCCTCTCGCAGGTGGATTCTTTCTCTGTAACTGGGTTCTGACCTCTAGGGCGTCTGTAGAAATAGTGTTTCTCATTTCTAAGCCTCTTCCTAGCAGATGTCCCGACACCTGTGGTGGTTAAGGTAATTGACAACTTGACTGAACTTGCAATCACACAGTGACACCGCTGGGCATCTTTGAATTTCTTTTCAGAGGGCCTAAGGATCTTCCATGACTGTGACTGATGATGTCCCATGGGCCGGGTCTCAGACTGAATAAAAAGGGAAAAATCCAAGTAAGTAGAATACTAGGATTGTCCTTTCTCAGGACTGTGTTGCTTCTGCTGCCGTATTTCCCCTCCACCATAATGGACAGAATTCCTCTGAAACATGAGCTGAAATAAATGTTTCCCCATTTAAAGTGTGTTTTTTTTTCAGGTAGTTGGTCACTATGACAAGAAAAGTAACTTGAACAATATCACTTTTTTTTCCCGTTGTAATAATGAACATAAAACCTTTCTGAGCATGGAAGTTCCCAGACCATAGAAATGATGGTGAAAAGGAGCTAGATTCCTGTCCAGTATGTTAGGGAGAGGCACCAAGAGGAAAGTACTTGAGTCATAATAGATTTTAGACCACAGAAATAAACTTTGATCATATAAAGCATTCAAATTTTTTGGATAATATCCTGTGGAGGGCATTATCCCTCTATTTTCCCTGGTGCCTGCTAAAGTTGTCCCAATACTTATCTACAGAAACTGTGAATATTTTAAATTATGTGACAGAGAGATTAAAGCAGTAAATGGAGTTAGACTGTGGAGCAGCTGACCACAGAAGCTCTGGAAAGCAGTGAACTGATGTGAATCTGATGTCATAGCTCATCTAAAGGTAGATGTAATCTGATATGAAGTCATATCAGAGTGATATGATTTCACAGGCTTTGCTGAAAAAGGAAGATGGCCCAAGCCAGACAATATGAGTGGTCTTCAGAAGTTGATATTTGTATTATGTATTTCTTTTCTCATTGCTATTGTCCCAGGTTGGAGGCACAGCCTGTCAGGCAGGAAAGCAAGGCAGTAGACTGACTCCAGTGGCTACAAGAGCATGAGACAGGAAGCAGAAGTGATGTCTTCCCTTGCCCCATTTTCTTCAGTCCATCACACAGGGTAATGCCACCCATGTTCAGTCTGGGCCAACCCTCCTTAGTTAATTTGCCTGAAAATCCTCTCCTACATACACACCGAGGGGTATATTATTAGGTGATTCCAACTCCACCCAACTTGACAGTGAAGATTAGCCATCATGACCCTTACTTAACTTCATTACTTCTTTAAAGGTGTCAGCATATCTAAACCCAGTCACATTAGGAGGGGAGGCTGGGATTTTGACATAAGAATTCCAGAGTGATGCATTCAGCTTGTCACATTTAGATTGTAGACTTTCAGATTACTGAAATTGTGAAAACACAAATCACACTTTTATATGAGTTTGATTTGTATTTCAGGATTATTTCTATCATCAGATCATTTCAAAGGCCTGGTATGAACTGGACAGATCAGCAAACTCTTGGATAACTATGCCTAGGCAGGCATTTGGGGGTCTGGAGGACAACTGAGCCATGTTGGGGAAAGACCAATTCTGAACATTTGCTTGCGGACAATTGGAAGCAGCTCCTAGCCTAGGTGAGTAGCAGACTGCCCCCTTGTTCTCCATTCTCCTCTTACTCCTGTTTATAATCGTGATGGTCATCATAGCCCCAAATATAGGCAAGATGTGCTATTTTGAAAGTGCAAGATGCAAAAGAAAGTATAATTATATAAAACTATAGGTTCAAGGAAAAGCTATCCCCAAACTCTGTTTTATAATTCAAATTTCATAGAAAGCATCCATGTCATATTGCCAGGCCCCAGCTTTTCTCTATGCCTCCTGAGACTATGCTGTAAAACAAATTATGGTAGAGGGTGGGTCAATCTTAAATGGCCTTGGAAATTACACTCTTGCTTCGTGGTAGTTACAGACCATGAAGAAAATATGTGTAAAAGCACAATATCAATAAACATTTACAATCATATAAGTTGTAAAATTATGGTCATAAAATAGACATAAATGCACTGCATATGTGGATTATAAAATAGACACTAATGTATCATAAGATATCCCCATGTTATATTAAAAACTAAACTTTATCATAAATCTGACTGACATTTAAACAACCACCAAACAGACAATTAACATTAGATATGATGTGCTTGACTTATAATTCTGAGATAGTTCTTTAAGATTGGTTTTGAAAGCCTGTTTCTCAAAATGTCTCAGTAATACTTTGAAAGGAAGAAGGACTGTCTTGATTTATTTTTGATTACCTCCAAAGGTGTCTCCTGTAACTGATAAAAATGTGAGATATTGTCAGAATTATATTCAAAGCAGGAGTCATCTTTTCATCACAGGAGCATTACATGCGCCATGTATCGCACTGTGGTGATT
The DNA here is from genome assembly GCA_004026605.1 of Ondatra zibethicus. Taxonomy (NCBI): domain Eukaryota; kingdom Metazoa; phylum Chordata; class Mammalia; order Rodentia; family Cricetidae; genus Ondatra; species Ondatra zibethicus. Next base: position 90,943 of record PVIU01005515.1, on the reverse strand, counting down.
TAACCATGTGTGCGATAGGTCCCAAAGAACCACATCACCTGGTGATGCTGCTTTCATCTTAAATTAAATACACTCTATGATGTTTGTACAATGACAAATCACTTAATAACACAGTTTCAGGACACATCTCCACTGTTAAGCTGTGAGTGAGAATATTCAGACAGGCTCTGTAAAATGCACTCTGTGTTTTGAAAGCAGCTGCCCATTGAATAGTTTAGTTCTTATTTCTCTTTGTTGCCTTCTCTTGCTTACAATATCCACTGTCATCTGAGTGTTATTATCAAGTGTCCTAAAGTCTACCTACTTGCTCCCTTCTATGATATGAGTCTCGCGATGGCCAGAGGAAGAGGGAAGGGGGAGGAAGGTAGAGTCCTTCCATCCACTCAAGGTCGGAGACTTGCAGAGTCCTCTTCCTGGCCCTCGACTGCTGGGCTGAGTTCTACTTTAGCCAGGGGCTGTGGATCTTCAGAAACGGATGGCAGATGCTAAGACTGACACCTTAGCTCAGCGTCCTTGTTGCCGTGGCCTTCAGAATTCGGTTGAAGCCCTGCCAGCAGCTCCTTTCCGGAGCCATGCTTCCTGCTCTACAGCCTTACTGCGCTCCTGACCATTCAACAAGGCCGAGCCTGTACTTCCTGTGGTGTGGACATGCTTCTTGGCACCCTTCCAGCAACTTCCCTTTTGCTCAAGTTAGTGTGAGCTGGTGTCTGTAGCCGTCAGCTATCTACTGTGAGGGGAAGCTGGGTGGGTAGGAGCTGATCCAGACAGTGGCAAACCATTGCATGCGGACTGGGGCAGATGACTGGACTGTGATGCTGAAACATGATTCTCAGGAGTCTGCATTTTATACATCCTCCCTCCTTCCCTCCCTCCCTCCCTCCCTCCCTCCCTCCCTCCCTCCCTTCTTCCCCCTCTTCCTTTCCTTCTCCCCCTTTCTCCTTCTTTCTACTTTCTCTCAACCCTATCTCTCATTGGCGATACAGTCACGACTGTTGCCAGATGAGCTGGATTCACAAGAAGACTGGCATCACTGGTGTGATATTTAGACCCTGCCTCTGGTCTGCACATCAGACCCTGGTGTCTAGACTACAACCACAGCCTAGAGCCGGGTCTCCTTCCCTGCCTGAGACTCCCACCCCGAAGCTCCATTTTCGTTTTATTTTCCTTTCATTTCCCCATTCTCCTATCTTCCACTCCTTGCTCCTTATTTACTATTTTCAGTGTGAGTGTGCATGTGCATGGACACACACATGCCACAGAGTTCCTGTGAAGAACAGACGCCCACTTGTAGGAGTCAGGTCTCTTCTCTGATGATATGGGTCCTGAGGACTGAATTCATATAGTTAAGCTTGACAGCAGGCGCCTTTTCCCATCGAGTCCACTGGCCTGTCTTTGCTTGGATTTTAAAAAGCAGCCTTCCCTGCGCAGTCCAGGCTGGCATCACACTTGGAACAAACCTCCTGACCATGGCTCAGAGTGCTGGGATTGCACAGATATGGCAGATAGCTAGTTTTGGGTCTCCACTTTTCCTCCTGGCATCGGCCAAGCTGGGGAGCCTTGAGTGCAAACACCACTCTTGGGTAAGAAAGGATAGGGTCTCAAGTGAATGTTCAGGAGCCTTTCTCCTGTGTGAACTTCTTCATACTGAGCCCAACGGAAGTGTTGCGGACTCACTGAAAGCCCACCCCCATGACTTGTTTAGGAAACAAGGCTCAGATGCTAAAGCTCCAGTCCAAAAAACAGGTTTCCTTTGAGAAAATAAAACAATGGCAATTTAAGATCTTGAACCTGAACGTTGACCTACTGGGCAGTGTGGTTAATTTAGTAGACATGGTAGCCTCCTGTGCAAAGCGCCAGGGTTATTTCCCCTTAGAAGCCATGTGCCTAGCCCAGAATATCCACTTACCCACACGTTTTGTAGAATGAATGGATTTTCCTTTCTTCCATGGCCCATATCCAGGAAATAAACATTTTTTTTAAAAAATTATCAGAACTGGAAAGGGCCTGGTTGAGCAAGGGGTTCACAGATTTCAAGTTCAACAACACTTTCATTTATTCAATAGACTGTTTCAGATTTGTGTCTTTGGTTCTATTGCAACTGCAAAATTCATCAGAGTTGGAATTATATAAAACAGTCAGTTTTTAAATTTGTAATTTGATTAGCTATTTGCTAATGCTATTCCTTTCCTAGGTGTTTCTCAGAAAACTAAATCCAAATCGAAACACTTCTGGGTGAGCACACAATGGGGCACTAAAGGGAGAAGCAGCCCCGAAGGAACATTTCTAACGAGTCGAGTCGCGGTAGCTTCACAGAGATAGCAGCCTCTCTGGGGAGAAAGACTATTTCTAGTCAGCGACTGCCTGGCAGCAGAAGCTGGGCCTGGTTAGCCCCAGCCCTTATGCTGAATGTATTTGAGTTTTCAGTGAAAACCTGCACTGCTCACAGACATATCAGTGAGTAATTATTTATATTTTGCTATGAATTAAACTTTTTGCACCATCTCTCCAAGGTGCTTTACATTTTTAAGGCTCATCCCAAAATACGGGTTCCCAAAACAATGTATCAGTGAAAGGAAATCCATGGGTTAGTCGGTCTGTGCCAAAGTATACCTCCTCTCCTCTCCTCTCCTCTCCTCTCCTCTCCTCTCCTCTCCTCTCTAATTCTCTTTATTTTTATTTTGCACATGAATGTTCTAGGGTTTTATGCATTTATGCTCTACCACTGACCTATACTTCCAGCCCTGAAACTATTTCTTGGTCAGATGGTCATTGGTCAGTATTACTAACACCATATACTACGTGAGCGAACTCCTGTCTTCTCTACAAATAAGAATGTTTTTGCTTTAGAGACACAGGACTGTTTTGTGGAATTACATAACTCCTGGGTGTGTTTTCTGGAGGAAATGCTGACATTGTTTCTCAGCTATGTTTTTCTAAACTCCATGAGGACAATTCTCTCCTCTTTTTTTTTCTTGGTTTTTCAGCTCCCAAGTACATTTCCATGACAGGGCTTTGATTGCTACAGTTCTTGCCTCTGCTTAGAAAGTTCTTTCTGGAAGCTGTGTGGCTCACTTTTCATATTCCTACGCAAATGTCCTCTTTTCCAAGACACCTGCCTTACCACCCATCCAACATGGCAGCCACATTCCGCTGTCTTCATACTTTTAACTTTGCTTTATTCCTTGCCTGACTCCCACCTGCTGTAAGCACGTCGTGTGTATAGTGGACCCGTCCTTCTTCCAGTTCTCGCTGTCTCACTCTGAGCACTGGGGATTGAGCCTTACGTAGCCCTGGCGATGCCAGGCAAGCACTCTGTCACTGAGCCCTAGTCCAGTATTGCACTGAGCACCCCAATCTTGCCTGTGTCAAAGGGCAGACAGATGAATAGTGAATGAACGAGTCAGTCTCAGGATCATAGGTTATTTCCTCTGGGATATTTTATCAGCTGTGCCATTTTTTTCTTTATTTTTCCTTCCCTCCCTTCTTTCTTATTTTTCTTCCCAAGACAAACATTTACCGAGGCACTTTGAAATTCCAAAGGCTAATTTTGAAACTGTTTCCTGTAGACCAAAGTCTTGCCTGTGAGTTCCCATTATTTTCTTTTCCCAGATGGCAACTGCAGGTAGTCCTGTTGAACTCTTAGAATTCAAGGAGCTCCAGCCCTCAATTTATTGCTGGCATCATTGCTTTTTCCATATGGCTTGAAAAATGACAATGGTGAAGAATTCTGAGCTCAGGAAGATAATGTTTATGTGTGACCTATTCTGTCCTGGGCTTTCAGGAGCAACTTGGTTAAATTTCAGTAGGAGACTGATGTGGAGATGAAGGAGCTCGTAAAACACTGGTGTGGGGGCAGCTACGTGAGGCACTACTCTAGGGGGATAATGCATAGAAAGTCAAGTGCCCAGCAAACCAGCCTTTAAAATGTTATAGATAAGATTGATAACCTCCCTTTAATTCAAAATCCATTTTCTACTGCCCTTATTTAGACATAAAGGGAAATGAGGATAAATGTACCAAGTCATTGTTTCACATCTGATCATTAATCATCACTTATCCAAAGCATAAGCCCTATAATTTAGCTTGAGTTACTGAAAACAAATTATAGCAAATTACAAAATGTATTTGTAATAATGGCTTTACTTCCCCTCAAGCATTTATTTTTTAATTTTCAAAACAACTGACGTATATTTATAGGTCAAAAAATTTAAAGATATTTAGTGACAAATTGAGCCTTTTTCTCAGCCCTACCTCATAGTCCCCAGTTCTGACCCCTAGCTAAAGCATAATTCTTCCTTTTTGTCAGCAGTCTTCTTGTTTTCTCTACACAGACATGTTCAAACATTCATTTCAAAAGATATAACATAAATTCAGTGTTCTTCCTTTACCTTCCCATTCCAATTTAACACGCAGTTTAGAGAGTGCTCTAGCCTGATCCTGTCTCCTCACAGTGATATGCTGAAATTCTACCCCTCATGGTGATGGCTCAGGGTCTTAGACTTTCGGGAGGTAATTGGATTGAAGCCTGAGCCTTAATGGTTTGGATGAGTGTTTATAAGAGATTCCAGTGAGTTCAGTTAAAGAACCAGTAAGTCTCACTTACCACACAAGGGCACAGGAAGATTCTCCATCTGATGACAGTTCAAAATCAGGTAACACATTTGCCTGTGCCTTGATCTTCATCACTTCAGAACTCAAAGAAATAAGCAATCATTGTTAACAAGTTACTCAGTTTATGATGTTTTGTTTTAATACCCCATGTAGGCTGAGGCAGTAATCATCTCCTTCTATTGACCAGAGAGCTCCCCTAATTTCCTTAAAAGGTAAACATTAATTCAGTTGTAGAAATTTGTGATCTAAGCAATAGTAGAGGACACCTTAGCTGACCTTCCCCTGGAAGCAGAGTGGTGACTACTTAGTTGTCATCATAGAACCTTGATGGAAACAGATGCAGAGATCCACAGCTAAGCACTGGCCCAAGAGGGAGGAGAGATAATATGAACAAAGGGGTCAAGACCATGATGGGGAAACCCACAGAAACAGTTGACCCAAGTCAATGGGAGCTTACTGACTTTGAATTGATACTACGGAACCTGCATAGGACCGAACTAGGTCCTCTGAATGTGGGTGACAGTTGTGAGGCTTGGGCAGTTTGTGAGCCCACTGGCTGTGGAAACAGTATTTATCCCTAGTGTATGAACTGGCTTTTTTGAGCCAATTCCCTATGGAGGGGTACCTTGCTCAGTCTATATACAAAGAGAAAGACTTTGGTCCTGCCTCAAGTGATGTGACAGATTTTGTTGATTCCCATGGGAGGTTTTACCCTCTCTGAGAAATGGATAGGGAGTGGGGGTGGGGAAGATTGGGGGAGTGGGAGGAAGGGAGACAAAAATTAAATAAATAAAGAATAAAAAAGAAAAAAAGCATCAGTAGCACAGACACTGAGAGCAACAATCAATAAAAGGGACTTCCTGAAACTATAAAGCTTTGTAAGGCAAAGGACACTGAAAATAAGAAAAAATGACAGTCTACAAAATGGGAAAAGATCTTCACCAACCCCACATTTGACAGATCTCCAAAATATATAAGGAACTCAAGAAACTGGACATAAAAATACAAAATAATCCAATCAAAAATGGATAGCTAAACAGAGAATTCACAACAGAAGAATCTCAAATGACCAAAAGACATTTAAGGAATTGCTCAACATCCTTAATCATCAGGGAAATGAAAATCAAAATGACTCTGAGTTACCATCTTACACCTGTCAGAATGGCTAAGATCAAAAATACTAAAGACAGCTTATGCTGGAGAGGATGTGGAGTCAGGGGAACACTCCTCCACTGCAGGTGGGAGTGGAAACATGTCCAACCACTTTGGAAATCAGTATGGTGGTTTCTCAAGTTATGCTTTAAATCAACTTGGCAGCTTGGGAGGCTGAGGCTAGAGGATCACTTGAGCCAGAGTGCAAAGCCAGCTCAGACAACACAAATAGTGCCAACATTTTATGGCATTAAAATTCTCAAGCTTTCTGCTTTTATAATAGATGATGCATTTAGAAATACATTGCAATAATAGCTTCCCCTAACAGTAATTGACAAATAATTCAGAAGTTTAGTGCCAGCACACATGTGTGCATTTCAGATAGTGTTTGGGGACAACACAGATTACCTTGTTCTGTTCTGTTTGTTATAGGTAAGAAACTAAGGACAAGGAAACTTGGTTTTTTAGCTTTTGCTAAGAAGTGAGGGTCAAAAAGGCAGATGATTCAGACAATGTGGAAGTATAGGGTCAACACAAGATTTAGGTGATCCAGGTCAACAGCACTGTTAGGATTCATGTTCATTTCCTTTGACCAAGAGGCAGCTTCTAGTACTGAGGTGTTACCAAGAGGAGAGAGAAAGGAAAATGGAGAGGGAGAGAGAGAAGAAGAAGAAGAGGGGCAAGAACAAGGAAAGAAGAAACCCGAGGGAGGAAGAGACTATGTTCCTTCCATAAAAGCCTCTTGGAAGAACAAAACCAAGCAGGAAACCTCTTCTCAGAGGTCTTTACTAAGTCAGATGACCCGCATCACCGGGCAATCATTGGCTTCCATCAGACTAAGAAGAACTATCCATAAGGGTGTTGTTCACATCAGTTTCCAGTGAGACTCAGGGTCTGTTGGAGCAGGGATGGATATCCAAACACAAACAGAAGTCTTGTGCTATGTCTAATATTATTCAAAAATGTTTCAGAATTGTTGTAATCTAGAAAACACAAAAGTGAAATAGACTTACTTGAAAATGGTATCAGGTTCTCTGTAGAAACAGAACCAAAAGCACAGAAAGTCACAGAATTAGCTTAAAACACCAGTTCAAACCACTGTCAATTTATTTTAGGAGAACTAAAATCTGTATGGTAGACCAGACTGCTGAAACTCAGGGAGGTACTAATGTTTGATTTTTGAGGCAAAATCCCTTGTTCAGTAAACTTCAAGTCTTTTCTGTTAAGGTCTTCACCTGATTAGACAAGCCCCATCAACACCATTGAACTTAATCTCTACTCACAATTACTGGGTTGTAAATGTTAATCACATCTACAGAATACATTCACATCTAAACTAAAGTTTGCCAAACAGCTAGGCATCATCATCTATCTAAACTGACTTTGGTGCACAAACCAGTGCTAAAAAGCACTCTACTGTTAAGCCATACCCAGTCCAGTCATTAATATTTCATTACATAAATTCTGTCTTCTAATCTTACGTTTATTTCTTTATTTTTGAGCCAGGGTCTATATTGCTCAGGGTGATCTCAAACTCACGATCTTCCTTTTCAGGTCCAAAAGGAAACTCTATTTCCCTAAATTCTGGCAGTTAGACAAAAGATAGCATTCCATTAGGAATTTGTGAAGCCCATTCCCCTCTACCAAAGGACCCATTTCCCTTACTGCAGGCAGAAGGGACAAATGTCTTCTGTGGTGTCTATTAGCACATCACTTGTACCTGTTAAACATTTTCAGCCCATGATGGCATCCTAGCATTTCTCATCTCTTCTTGCCTCCCCCGTGTCATAAACTTCCTCCAGCTCAGGAGCTCCCCTGCCCCAGCTACTCACTTTCTCCCTATAACCCTGCTATATCAGCTCTGTGCTCTCTTTTGTCTTCGCTATGTCTTCATTTTAGCTTCCCCTACGCTCCTACTCTGCTCCTGCTTCTCTCATGGCCTGCTTCCATCTGAAGGTCACGTTCAGTTTTGTACTTTCTGTGTGTTCTGGTAAACCTGCTTAACCACACCTTGGAGCACTCATGTTGTCAAGTCACACGTTCCTGCCTAGCTAGAATGACAGATATGACCCAGAATGTCCAGCTCTTTCTCAAAGCTTTTAAGTTTAAACTGAGCATCTCATCCTAACATCCAGTGTCCCCTTTACCTTTATAAACCACCATCGCCTATGAGCCATGTGTGTCTCCCCACTATCCAGAGGTAGCCTTTTGTCCCCCCAGAGCAAATACCCTTTTCCCCATCTTCCTTGTTCCCCTTCCCTTTTCTACTCTACTATTGTCCTCTGTCTCCTGTGTTTGCCTCTTATTCCCTGCCCTTTGTCCCTCTGGGGTAATAAATCTCCTTTATGCTGGGAACTTGGTCTTGGGTGCCTCGTGCTGATAACCATCAGCTGGAACCATCATAGAAAAGACACGAATTATTTTTCCCTTGCATCCATAGGATCCAGACAAATGTGTCCAGGAAAGCAGCAGCAGCAGAAGGACAGTTTTACAGATGAGAGCAATTACACTTTTCAGTCTTGACCCACGGTGCTCTCCTGTGGGAGGGGAAATACAGAGGTTTTCTTTGGTACCTGCTGTAAGTCTAGGAACTATCTCAAACATTGATACCTGGGGTGAGCAAAGGGGACAGAATTAGGATAGAAATCTCTAACTACAGGCTCTAGTTTAACAGTCTCCAGCTGGCAAGCCCCTCCTCCATGGTGATAACCCCTTTATCAGCATAGTAACTACCTACAGAATTCTGTGTACATGTGATTCAAATATCTGGTGCAATTTATAAGATTTTGGTTCAAATACCTCTCAGATTATGTAAGAACTGATTTTTTTTTCATGCAGTGACAGCTCTTATTCATCTCTAAGTTTATGAACCTTTAAACCACTCGATTGACCAAACCAAAACAATGGGAATCAATTACTTTCGGGTCAAAACATATACACAAAATAATCCTCCATTAATTCTGAGTATTGGGTTTGGTAGAAGGTTCCTGTCAGTTCAACCCTGACTTTTCTTAAATATTTTCCTTCCAGATCATTGAAGACAAATATACAGGATGGCAGTGGGTGTGCATGTTTACAGGAAGGTGTGGAGAGAACAAAGGAATCTGACCAGTAGCTTATTTTGTACGGTTTTGGAATTCTAGTCTCGTGCAAAGCCAGCCCAAACAAATTTATCCCTTCAGTTATTTTAACAAGTAGTTGTCAAAACAAAAATAAATAAAAGTGGCTGATTCCTGTTTGGTGCTGCCTCAAGTTTGGAAGGCCTGGCGTCTTCTTTCAGAATCTGTGGTACCAAAAGGGGTGACTCTGGGTAGGGTGCTGTCCTGAGACACCAGTGGGCTACTGTCCTACTGTGAGCCTGAGCAACAAAAGGGCTGGGCAGAGAAAGCATTCCCACCTGCTGAAGAATCTGAGCTTCTTTAGGATGCGCTACAGCAATGCTCCCTGACAATTTTATATGGATCTTTGCCCTCAGCACCTGTAGTGAATGAGAGGGTGGTTGTTGCTTCTTAAATATCTTCTCTGACTTTTTAAACAGAGAAAACACTGAAAGTGGAATGTGTTTTGGACCTTGCTCCCAGCAGGTGCATGAAGTTTCTGGGCTGCAGGGGTTGAAGGTTCCACCTGCTTATCTAGATGCAGTAGGAGCTGAGGCGCTCCCTCCTGTGGAGACCCAGGAGGAGACAGGCACTCCTGTGGCAGAAATAAGACTGATTGCCTCAGGGAGTGAAAATTTTCCTCTGAAAACAACTTACCTTGTAGGAAGTGAAGCAACTGGACCTCCTCCTCTGATGTATGCCCACGCCTCTCTCTATCTCTCTTTGCAGAAGGAAGGACATGGATGCTGAGATAAGGGAAGATGTACTAAGGAGTTCTCCTTTCCAGACTTTGAGTGATTCCAGGCTCTTCTCACATGCTCTGTCAGGACACTTCATGACAAGAGGCCTTCGTCTCTGATCTGAAGGCTTTCCATTTAGACGCAGGGGCCATGACCACTAAAGTGGAGGCCTTCCCATTTATACTTGGGAGGCCAGTTCCTCTCTGACCCAAAATTCTTTGTTGTTGTCTTCATCACACTATTGAGCAGGTAGCTTCTTTCCCAAGCTTTCTAGTCCCTCTGCATTTCAGTTGTCATGGGCTTTCACAGTGTTGGCCAATCCAACTTTTATTCAGGACTCTCTATATCGTGAGTACCCACAGAAAATGGTCTTGTTTTTAAATTTTGGAAAACTGCATTTAATTCTACTATCCTCCTTTCAGTTTTCCTGTCCCCTACCAACACAGCAATTTTAGCTGTCCACGTCCCTTGTAGAACTCATATTTCATTCCTGTTCTTTAAAGTTTCAGCTCATACTCTATTTGATATTGTGTCTTCACCTTAGGTTAGGGTTGAACCATAGGACTACCCCCTCCTCTCCTTAGCCCTCCCCTCTCCTCCTCTACTCTCTTCTCTTCCCCTCCTTCTTCTTCCTTCCCTGCCTCTTTGTATGGAATTTGTACAATCCAGTTCTCAGAATTCGCCTTTCCATATTGTCTTAGGTTAGTACCTATCCCCAAAATAAAAGTTATAAGCCATTATTGGATTATAAGTCAACTTAGAAACTTTCAATTTGCATTTCCCAAAAAAAAACCCCAGAGTGGAATACAAATTACAGGATAATTTTTATATAACTTCAGAGTATCTCTGCATAAAACAATATGGCTTTGATTGTGTTGTGTGTTAAAATAGAGTTGATAGCAGATGACGACTCCTTGAATGGTACATCTTGAGTTTTATATCAAAATGTAAATCTTTCTTACTGTGACTCATGCTTTAAACAGGTCTAACATTTTTGGGTATGTGGGAGGTGGAATCGAGGAGGAAGATAAGGACAAAGCGGAATCACAGGTGACAGCTGGAAGTCAGGAGTGGAAATATGTCTGCTCTAGCCCCGCCCAGCCCTGATTTAACTGGCAGTCTCAAGCTGGTAGCCTCTGTTGTAGGCACTTTTTTTTTTCTTATTCTCTAAGATTGGTGCTTGTGCTTTTCTGAGAGTTGTTTTTTGTGTACCCTCACTGTTTCCATTTGACCTCTGAGTGGTGCCTGTCTCAACCCTTTCTCATCATTGGGAACCCTAATTCAGTGACTGCCTAAGCAACCACAGCTCCTGTCCTACCACTGACATTTGTTTGTATTCTTGAGGGACTGGGGGCCATTGGACTCTTCGAAATCCTTATAATTTGTTTTTTCTTCTGTTAATGTACACTGCACCTCTGTGTCCAAAGATCTCTTGCCTGAAGAAACCTCTAAGAACAGATACCAGTCTCTCTCCAGATGGATTCTTTTAAGCATCAGTGGCATGTATAAAGGAACACTGTCTCGAAAGGCTAGCACATCTGCCCCCTGGGTGTGCATCGAGCAGGCTGTGCTCTGCATGTAGCACAGTGAGCACCTGCCTGAGACACAAGATGGCTGGACTCAACAAGTCCTCTAGAGAAGTGACCTGGCAGCAAGAGTTAATTAATTAGGGCTCTCTGACCTCTGTAAATGGCTTTAATTGCCATTTAGAGAAAACAGTAATGAAAAAAAAATATCCCACCTAACTCCTGCTGATCAAACTGGTCAGTGGAATGCCCACAGTCAGTGTCCGTGTACCTGTCCTGCCCTCCACACTTGGCTTCACTAGGTTGCTGTCACCTGGAGTCTCTCTTCTGATCACATTGTCACGTCCCCAAAGCTTTCTCCTATCATTCGAAGAGAAGGTGACAAAGGCATCCTCTGGTCCTCTTAACATACTACAGAGTTTGTTTCCTTTCATATCATAGGAGAACAAAGGGCTCTTGCCTGATGCTCAAGCTGACTTTGCTTTCTGGATGCTGCAGGCCAGAGCCCTCTTACCCTCGAACCTCACATAGCATCTTCCATAAAATTCATGCAGCAAATGAGTCCTTAACATATTAAATGGCAAAAAGGAATTCTTGGTCATCCAGAAAGATTTCTGCATAATTGTCTGGTTGTCTTTTAGGGATGTCATTGTCAGCCCAGAGCAGAAGTTTCATTGTAACTATTGGTTGAACCTACTTATCAGATAAAATTGCCTTACCCTGACTTCGAGTTTACAGAATGCCCTACTTCATGTGGTTTAATTTAAAATGATTTTTGTCTCTAAAATACTCAGTGAACTCAATGGGTTCACATAGCTCTCCTTAGTTTTTAGGTGAAGAAAATCTTCAGTGTCAGAAGTCTTTATGGCATGGGTTGGGCTTGTATTCTGTTCTTTCCCTTCTTTCCGCAGAGCTCCGGCTTTGTTTCACTAAGCTACCTTGCAGGCTTTCATGCTCTCTGGCTGAGTAAATAACCTCCAAGTGTCTTCCCAGGGTCTTCAGTGACTAGCTTTTGATCTCATCCCCAGCTGGTGCTGACTCATTGAGCATATGACATTGGGCAAGCCATTAACCTGTACCCACATCTCAGTTCCTTCATCCTGAAAATAAAGATGACAGTAGACACCAGCTGCCTTGAATGGCGTGAAGATTAATGAGATGATGCAGGGAAGTGCCCTGAGCTCCTGGGATGAAAGGCTTAGTGGAAGAACAAAGTCTAGAGACAATTCTTTAACAGTTTCAGAGGAGCCTCTGCAAAGGTTAGTTCTTGCTTCTGAATTTTGAAGAGGAGACCTACCTGAGGTGGATGCTTTTCCTCTCGATTAGAAACTCCATGTCTTTTTGTTCCATCTGGTCTTAACGGATTTGTGCTGATGTAGCAGCAGTCAATCTATCCTTGGCTTAAATGGATGTACAAGTTAGAGTCCCCTCATTCCTAACACAGTGACCTTGTCCTCATCTTCCCTTATCATGGAAGAAGCAAGAGAGAATAAGCCATTTTGGACAGGAGTCAGTTGAGGTTTTATTGATTTTAAGGACTGTGGGCTCAGTCCCTTTCTGACTGTAGAACTGTGGTATAAGTTAAGTAGGAATGTAAACAGTTTACTTGGATCCCCAGGGAAGACCCGTGTTTCTTAGTTAAAAGAATGTCTAGAAGACCTCTGGTCCTTTCCTCAGCTCCATTCTTCTGAACACACAGTGTGAGGTCTGAAGCCAGAAGCTGTCCTTGAACACTTGTGAACTATTAGAAAAGCCACAGAGAAATGCAGGACTGCTATCCTGACACATATCAGTCACAGAAACACCACAGGAGTTCATGATTAAGAGAAAAAGGAAAAATCTTTGCTTAAGCCACTATCTGCTACATGTTCGCAGATACCTGTAACACAGACTACAGTGTCTCCTGTTACATGGTAAATAAAGTTGAGAACTGCAGGGTATGGGGCAAAAGTCTTCGATTTGTAATATTTTGTTTTATTCTTTGAGACAGGGTGTTAATGTCCCTGGAACTCACTGTGTAGACCAGACTGGTCTTGAGCTCATAGAGATCCACCTGCCTCTGCTTCCCAAGTTGCTGGGATTAAAGGTGTGTGTCACCACAAACAGATAATTTTGAATAATTTGAAATCCTGAGTGTTGCACAGAGATCCCATGGCTTTATTCAGTTTTCCTTTAAAACCCAGCTATTAGCTCTTTCTGGTCACTTTTTCCTCAGGCATTTTTCTAATGCTCTACCTAAATGCTGGGATGCCATCAGCACCAGAGCCAGCATCCAGACCAGGAGGGCTTTGACTTTTCCTTTATCCATTTCCTAGCTTTTGGTCCAGAAATTCAAATTCTTCAATGTCTGTGACTCCACCATGTTTCTCATCATTATCCAATGTCTTTCATGCTTCATTCTTCATAGTGCTATTGGTACTGGCTTCATGTGTCACCTTCCTGCATGGCAGAGGCTTTTCCCCATAGTGGTGATAACTCTTTGGCAAAGTTGTTTTGGCACCCTTGCATTGCCTTTTTCTATCTTCCTTTATCTTCTTCTACCAAAACCTTCAAATGTCTAGTTCCTTCTTGATGTTATTATTCTGTTATTATTCCAAGAAACTCAGTAGTGTTATTCTTGAGGAAGAAGGAACTCATTTCTCTGATCTGAGATAATACTCTTATCCTCTGGTATTTTTGGATCATTTCCAGCTTTTAGCTTTGTGGAAAGTGGGTCTGTCAGATATATGACCCATGAGCCAACTCATTCAGATGAAAAACAAACAAATAACCAGCAGCATCTGAGATACACCTCTATGTATACAGGAATTGCTGACGTGACTGTTGCTAACAGAGCCCCACTCGTCCAGATTACAAGGTATTTTAGCTGTGTTTTCTTCCTCTTGAGTAATACAGTTCTCATTCTCTCCACAGGGATTTATGGTTTTCTGTTATTATAAACACTCCAAAGCTGAGGTTGCACCAATGTAATCATTGAAGGACATGAAATGGTTGGTGCTCATGCATGGACTGGAATGGCTCAGACTGATTGTGAAAGGGGCTCACTTTGTTGTTTCCTCATTGGCTATGAAAGGAGGCAACGTTCACAAGTTCACCAGTCAACTGGTTGAGGTGAGAGGTGCCAAAGAACACAGCTGATGTCCGCTTTTAGTCCTGTAATTCTCTTAGGTACTGCTGAGAATTTTCTCTGCACCAGATGCTGTGGTGGATTTTGAGACCATGCTGGAAGAGAGATTAAAAGATGGACACGGTAGTACTCCATAGGTTGATATATTTTATTTGGAGAAATGATTCAGGCTTCATTCACACTGTATTTTACTCATTTGGAGAGTAAATTGGAAGACCGTCAAGAAAATGTGAGAATATGTGAGACCACTGTGTGAAGACACACATGGCAGGCCAGGTAAGGAGTGGTAGAAAGAATACAGCTTGAAGCCACTACGTTGGTTTCTAGCTGATCACAGCTGCTGTGAAAAGGTCCTACAGACTAGTGGCTTCAAAACCAGGGTCTGATTCTCACAGCCTAGAAACCAGAAGAACAAAATTAAGGTGTTTATAGATTAATTCCTGTGCCTCATTCCTAACTTCGGGAGGTTACAAGCAATTCATTGCATTTTTTTAACTTGAAGCTGTGTAACTCCACTCTTTCTATCCATTGTGACATGGCCACTTTCCCTCTGTGTCTGTAGATTTTTGGCTCTCTTTCCCTCTTTTTATAATGGCAAATATTGTCCTAAAGGTCCACTCTGCTACAGTAAGACCTCACCTTAACTAACTGTATCTTTAGTGACCTTATTCAAAAGTAAGGTCCCATTTAGAAATTCTGGAAAGGATATGAATTTTGGAAAGACATACTTCATTTAAACTTTTCACAACTGGTGACAAAATAAACAGCACAGGATAGTGAGAGAGTGAAGCAACATACTCACGGAAGGAGGAAAGAGCCACAAAGTGGTGTTTTCTTCCAAGCTAAGCAAGGCACCCCAATACCTGAAGTAGGATGGGAAGAGATGAGATCTAATAAATTAGAGAAAGGAGGTGGGAGTGTTTTATGTATTATGAGATGGGGGTATTTTACTCTTCATTGTCCCTTCATTATATTGGATGACACCTTAGTTTAAGCTCTGAACATAAGTAGCAGTGCATGGCCCATCTGTTGAAAATATAACCACCTACTCAACTCCACAAAGCCTTCTGGTACAGGTGCGGTCTTGGAGTACTCATGTGAAACTCTTTAACTCCAGGGAAACGGGAATAGGATGAGAAGAGACAGCAGGGCCTAGGCAACTTAGGTTTGTTCTGGGCTCAGAAAAACTGAGAAATGGAACCTTTTAAGATTGTTTCTAACTTCTTTAGAGTAGTTTACTTACAGCATGGTTCATTTTAATGTCAATTTGTCACAAATTAGAATCATTGGAGTAGGGAACCTCATTTAAAGAATTTTCCCAATTGCCCTGATTGATGTGGGAATGCCCACTGCAGTTGTAGGTGGCACCTTCAAAAAGCAGCCCAGATTTTAAAAGGGTATGACAGAAGAAAGGTCATACTCACCTTCTACTCACTTGACCTTTGCCTTTGTCACCTGAGTTGAGTCAGCACTTCTAAGTTCTTTCCATGGAGTAGAAACCAGTGGCTCTCCAAAGCATTCTGGGATTCAAGTGCCAGATTAGGACTGAGATATCTTACTTTGTAGGCAGAGGGCCAATGAGCTGCGTGTGTGTGTGTGTGTGTGTGTGTGTGTGTGTGTGTGTTCTCCATACCTTGGTTCTGTTTCTATAGTAAGCTGACTAAAATACTTGAATACAAGACAAGGAAGTAACCAAAGGCAGGCATTTGCTGTAGAATAATGGTGAGCATTTAAATACACTTCCATGAATATTTAGGATGTTAAAAATGTTGTGTCCAAGGGCTCCGAACATTCAGGCACAGAAAGTCACAACAGCAGCGAATGTGCAGATTTCCACGAGAGATGTAAAGTCTATATATGAGAGCTCCAAAGAAGAGATCTCTGGATCAGAAGGCCTTACGGGATGAAGCTTGGTAGATGAATATACTTTCAATAGTTAGAGAAAGAGCAAAGACTACAGTACTGTGCTATGTCTCCAATCTCAAACATTTATTATGTTAAATTTG
Source organism: Ondatra zibethicus (assembly GCA_004026605.1). Taxonomy (NCBI): domain Eukaryota; kingdom Metazoa; phylum Chordata; class Mammalia; order Rodentia; family Cricetidae; genus Ondatra; species Ondatra zibethicus. The sequence continues at coordinate 74,683 of PVIU01005515.1, read as the reverse complement.
AAGAAAAATAAAAGAACTAATTGGATTAAATTCATTCTTTTTCATGGAGAAACACCGTAGTGGTGGAACATTCTCTGCATTAGTAGTTATCATTCTATCTGTGTAAGTCATTCGATTTCATCTCCTCCGGAGAAGCTAACAACTGCTGCTTTAGACTGGATGAGCTACGTTGCACTAAGATAACGAGTAATTCCAAAGCTCAGTGGCTCAGAAACGTTGATGACTCTGTCATCAAATGTTTGCCATTGTCATCTCAGGCTCCAGACCCAGATATCAAGCAGAAGGAGGCTCCATCCTGCGACAGAGTTCAGAGGTCACTGTGATGGGGAGAAGAGAACATGTAGTATTCCGTATTGGTTCTTAAGACTCTCCTGCATATTGATCAGTTAAACAGATTTAGATGGCAATGCTCACCTTTGAATGGATGATGAGGCGAAGTCTTACCTGGAAGAAGGGTAACTTAGTCACTTTGGAGTACACCAGAGACTGCTATAGACTGGGGTGCTCAAGCAAGTGAACATTATTTTCCTTTGGTTAGGACCTGGATCGAGGCCTTGGTAGACTAGCATCTAGATGAGTCTGTTTCCCCTGGCTTGTACACACTGCTGTACTGCCTTGCCCTCACATAGTCAGGAGAATGAGCTGATCTCTCTCCAGAGGAAGGCTCACTCTTGTCCCGTCATCTAAACCTGGATACCTTTGTGAGTTAGGCTGTATTTAAGATGTGAGTTTTGCGCTGGTGCAAATGTGAGGTCCCTTAGAGGAGCACTGGAACACCTGTGATCTCTTCAGTTGTGGATATGTTAGTTTAGAATGGTTTCCTACTGGCTTTACCACACCTCAGTTTGGGAGAATAAGAATTTTCACCTGCCATTTGGAATGTTGACCAATACAACTGAATACTTTTAGAACATGGTCAAGTATAATAATATTATGTATAAACAGCATTGAATAGCCATAAGAACAGTATTCAAAAACTTAGGCTCTCAAGTATACTAGTTAATATAGAGGATATAAAAATAACCTACTTAAATTTTCTAGCTTTCTAGTTTATTCATTTAGTGCTTATTAGACATCTTTGACAAGGACAATCAAGTAATACATTTGGTTAGAAATTAGAAATGTAGATGATCCAATTTTGCCTATTTTAAACTCTAGTCCGTGCTTTTCTAGGGTATACTATGGAGACTTTTCTGCTCGTAGTTTCTACTTCTATCACCTCAAGATTCTCGTAAACATGAAATTTCCATTTTCTTTTTTCCCATAGGAAAACATCTCATCAGAAGAGAAACACAACAAGGTGATACTAAAGGACAAATCCTAATAAAGCTCGATTTTAGTGGAGTCTTAAGATCATCTGGTGTACTCTACCAGTGTGGATGGCATTGAAATGAAAGGAGGAGAAGCACCAGCTTTCTGCTCCAATAAGTCAAATAAACAAAACAACAAACACGCTTGCCTTCTTTCCTTCAGAAAACAAAGGTTCCAGTTAGTATGAGTCTCGGGATTTCTACTTGTGGAATACTGTCATGGATTTCCAAAATGAAAGAGCAATTCTGAGTAGTGAACAGTCTCCCTTCAGAGCAGGAAACTGCTACCAGGTGCTCCTTGGCGATGGTGTGTAATCATCAGAAATATGAGCAGAACTGACCTTCCAAGTTGGCTATGTTACTTTCACTTTACCTGCTCAGCGTCACAGTGGGTGCTGTCAGAGAGACCATGACTAAAAGCCCCTGATGAAGACTTCTCTGCCAAATCCCAAAAGTAATTGCTTGCCAAATGTGCCTGAGATGCTCATGGCATATGCTCAGATCCATGTAGGAGCTGGATGTGTCAAGTGCTCTTGAGTTTACAGAGCATTTGTATCCTGTTTGTAGGGATGCAGCATACTGTACTGTGGTAGTATGCCAGTACCATCCAGAAATAGCCTTCTGCTCTTTCAAGAGGAGTCTGTCTAGGATTATATAAGATCTTGATAGGAAAGCCCTGTTTGATGACATCCACTTTAAAAAATGCTCTATACATAGTGTTTTGTCTCCTTTCTGTTGCTGAGATATAATACTCTGACCAAAAGCAACTTAAGGGAGGAAAGGTTTTTTGGCTTACATTTCTAGGTCACAGCCCGTCACTGAGGGGAGTCTGGGGAGTAACTCAAGTTTCACCACAGTCTCACACTTACTTAGCTTACTTACGCAGGTCAGGACTACCACCTGCCCAACGAACGGTGCTGCCCACAGTGGGGTGGGCTGTCCTCTATCAATCAGAAACCAAGTCAGTCTTCCACAGACATGCCATAGGCCAATCTGATCTGAGTAATGCCTCAATTGAGATTCCCTTCTCATGTGACTCTAGGCTAAGTCAAAACAAACCTGGACAAAAGCATAGCGAACTCATGATTTCAGGAGGACGCATAAGAATGGACAGCATGGTCACCTGTTTCTTAGACGATTTGGGCCTTACATGGTTTGGGCTGTGTACTTTTAAAGTCAAGTTATTGTTTCTCAGGATTAAAAGTGTAGAAAGAATATCAGTAATCAGTGTTTAGGAGGTGATCTTCCCTGTTACCATTCTTGGATGACTGAGAAGTCTGCTATCCAAGGCAAATGCTTCACATGTTGCTTTCGTTTCTTTCCCAGGTTTTTTGTATTTATTTTGCTTATTTTTTTAATGTCATTTGAATTTAAAATCTTAGTAGTGTGTGTGTGTTTCTGTGTCTGTGTGAATGTGTGCCTTCTAACACACCTATGGTGGTCAGAGGATAAGTTTCAAAAGTTGCTTCTTTCCTGCCAGTGTGGGATCCTGAGATTGAACTCAGGCCATCAAGCCTGCGTGCCAAGCACTGCTAATCCCTTGAGTCATTCTCTCCTTTTAACATGGTACTGTGTATCAAAGCAACTAGCACCTTGCTCTGCATTGTTTTCCCTAAACCATGTAACTAAGGAGTAGAAACGCCAGTCTGGAGCATGCTCACGAAACTCCGAGTGGCTCTATCAGTAGCCACTTACAAACAGAGCCTCCCAGAGAGTTGCATTGTGCATCAACTGTCATGAAGTTCACCCATCAGTATCAGGATGGTGGCAAATACTGAGTTTTGAGGTTGATGAGGCAAATCTTGTAAGCACCAGCCCAGACCACTAGCACCCTCCAACAGACCAGTGATGGACAGCGATAAGAATGAGCTGATTTCATTGCATATGGGCCAGGCAGGAAAACAGCAGAGGATTACATCAGGCTATGGGGGCAGTAAGGCAATGTTAAGTGTGAGACAGAAGGAAACCCCACAGTCTGGGCTCTGAAGGTTAATTCTATCACTTTGCAGTGGAGTTATTTGCCTGCTGAGAGTCATGGCAAGGGGAAATTGACAGGCCTGGCACATATGGCTCACAGATGAGCGGAGTGTGGGCCATATGTGCCAAGTACCTCTGACATTGTCTTTTGGCTGTAGCTGTATAGAAGTGCTGTTGCGTGCAAGCATGACTTCCTTTCCCACTCTCTGTGACCCTCTGCATGGTTCATAACAGCGAGGCCACGTGAATGGAAGTATCCCTTCAGCTATCTGGTGATTCACTGTACCCTACTCCCTGTCTGCAACAGTGAGCATGCTGCTCGAACACTGCCAAGTCAGCTGCCGAAGACTGCTGCCGCCCGCCCTGCCAGATTGCAGTGGCGTGCTCAGAGGCTCCCCTTAAGCCATATGTCAGGGCTGAGAGGAAAAAACATCTACAAAATGAACGCACTGGTTAATTAATAGGTAAGCTGCTGTGTGTGTGTGCGTGTGTGTGTGTGTGTGTATACCTGTGCTGTGACTCAAAGTGATAAGAGCAGGTGAAGGACTTGTGCTTGCCTTTTTCATGTTACAGTGGATTTCTAAATGTGTCACCTGCATTTACACATGTGCCATCTAAGTTTATAAACTAGAGAAGCTAGAACAAATTGGCTTACTTAAAACAACATGATTTTATTATCTTGTTCAACTAGAGGCCAGAAGTTGGAGATCAAGGAGCTGACAGAGGCTGTTTTTTTCTGGTCCCCAGATGGATGCACTGCCTCTTTCAACACTGAGTGGTTGCTACCAAACCTTGGCATCCCTGGCTTGGAGACATAGCACTCTGATATGTCCCTCTCCTCATATGTTCTCCTCTCTGTGTCTGCGTCTCAGTTTTCAAACCTCCCACTTTTTTCAGGTGCATAGGATAAAGATCCATCTGAATCCAGTGTGATCTCATTTTAACTTGATTACTTCTAGAAATAAAACTCTTATTTTTTATAAAACATAATTTTTATTGATTCTTTGGGAATTTCACATCACATACGCCAATCTCACTCACTTCTGAAGCCTTCCATATCTGCCATTCACCCTTGTAGCATCCCTCCAAAAGAAATTAAAAATATTAATTAAAACAGCAAAACAAAAACCCACTTGGTTCCAACATCTTTCTTGCCCCTCCATCACCTATTTTTCTCAGTGGCATTGAGAGCTACAGTGTGTCATCCTTTAGTCCAAATAACTTTATTTGCAAATGTTCATTGCAATGAGTTGTTGGTCTGGTTCAAGGCCTCTGGCTTCTGGTACACTACCATTACTGGACCCTCACTGAAACTCTTCTCAGATATTCTGCTGCTACCCCCAAATCATGGAGATCCTGTGACTATGGTTCCCCAGGACTGGTCCCTTCACATGCTTCAGCAGAAAGATGCTGTGGTGGGCCAATCAGAGGCCCTGGATGCAGGCCTGGATGGTAGCTGAGCTGGTCTCAGGTGAACGGTGGGGCCAGCTTTTACAAGTATGGAGGCAGCTGTCTGTCTGGGTTGGTATTGTGTTAATTATACTTTATTTTTTAATTTATTTCCTATTTGTATGTGCTTGTGTGTGAGAGCAAGTCTATGTGAGAACAAGTTCTCCCTCTCTTTCTTTCTCTCTCCCTCCCTCCCTCTCTCCCTCCCTCCCTCCCTCCCTCCCTTCCTTTCTCTCTCTGTTCTCTGTCTGTGACAGCAGGATAACATCAAATGTTTCCTTTCCTCGTTGTTCTTCTAATTTTTGAGGCAGACTATTTCACTGAACCTGAAACCTGCGCTCACAGAATGGGACAGGCTGGCAAGTGCCAAAGATCCCTGTCTCTGTTTCTCCACAGGTGGGACTGCAGGTAAGTGCCCAAGATCCCAGTCTCTGTTTCTCCAGAAGTTGGACTGCAGGCAAGTGCCAAAGATCCCTGTCTCTGTTTCTCCAGAAGTTGGACTGCAGGCAAGTGCCAAAGATCCCTGTCTCTGTTTCTCCAGAAGTGGGACTGCAGGCAAGTGCCACCATAGCTGGCACTTTGAAAATATAATTTGAATTTTGAGACATGTGTCCCATTAGTAGATAATTTTACCAGAGGAATCTTTAAGATATGTTTACTATTACTATTATACTATATTACTATATAACATAGGTAAACTATTACCTGATGAGCATCTTCTCAAGAAGAAACAGAAGTTTTTGTAATCCTGGCATATACCTACAGTAACATCTTAAAATGTATTTTATTACCAGGAAACAGGAAACAGATTTCCTAGTGAACCGATCCGTAATGGGAGCTACTTGCATAGTGTGACTTCTGTTAGTGAAAGTCCTAGTGCTCTTTCAATACTCTGGGCACTCTGATGTCAAGGTCTAGTCGAACATTAGTGGTGATCTGGAATTAACCGTTGTTCAATGTGCCTATCCTGATTTTTACTTCTATGGATTCTGCTTTCAGAATTTATAGGTTCTTTCTTGTGTGAGCCATTTCATCTTTTTGCTATCTACTGTGCTGAAACATCTCGATTAAAAAATTATTGTGATTTTAGTCTTTGCTTGTATTTTCCTCCAGACTGCAGTTTTAGGTTGGATATTAAATCAGTTGCCTCTCATAGATGCCTCCTTCCCTTAGATGCCACCCCAGGCCACTGTGCTCACCTGTAGTGGCAAAGGAAGCGGTGGAATGACCTTATGGCTCTTTGGCCTGACCTGAAGGGACAACCTGCTGCTTAGTTAGTGTCTTTCCCTGCCCACTGTAAGAGGCAGCAGCATGGTGGCTCACTATAGCAGGAGAAAGGAATTTTTCAAATCCGTTTGGAGGGCTGGAATTTCTTTCAGCTTACAATATGAGCTGCAGTAAACCTCCCATTGTGGGCCTCTTTCAAACTTCCTGTATTGTACTATGAAGCATCCTCCCAGGAACTAGAAAACACAGGGAATTGCTTAATCACTTCATGCCCATTATCATGGGGACTCACTTTTCAGGATGTGGGGCATGATAATCCCCTGTGGTTAAGATAACAGCTATGCCCAGTTGTAAAGCATGCAATATAAAGTGAAATAGTTGTAAAATTATCCTCAGAGCTTATGGAAGAAAGGAAAGATGTTATTGAGGTTAATTTACCCAACTTCACAAAATCAGTATAGGTTGGGCACATATTTCTGCTTTATTCTCTCGCATTGATAACTGTATTTTTATGTTGCGCTTCACCCTCAAGGAGGCTCAGTGAGAGCTGCTTGCCTTTCATGGGCAGTAAAAGTTCATCTACAAAAAGATGCAGATGAGACTTGAGCTGTTAGTGCAGCTTGCGATGTAAACAGAATCACATCCCACTGGCTGCAAGACTCTCATCTGCCTTCATAAGTCTTTGATCACTGTTCTTGTGCATTTGTGGAAAATGATTTTTATTATTAGAAGAGATTAACAATAGCACTATGGTGATAGGGTAGGCCTCGTGTGGGATTATAATACAATCTTCCAGAGAGAGAGAGAAGAGAGAGTGGGGTGTGAAAAAGAAGGGAAGGGGAAGGGGAGATAGGGCAAGAAACAGAGCAGCGTGCTGGCTATTCTCAAAATGTGGTCCCTGCACCAGCTGCATCAGTATTGCCTAGTGACTTGTTATAATGGCAAATCTAATGCCTCAGAAATTCTGTGGGTGAGATTGTTCAATGAGTCCTCCATTTGATTCTGATACATGGTAAAATCTGACAGCCACTGCTATAATCCAGATTATCAGATTATTTTGTTCACAGTTTTACTGATAACTGTGTAGTAATTCTTCAGTATTATGATGTCAAAGAAAGATCTTTTCCAAGTCTGTTAGCTAAGCACTTGTTCAACATCTAATGGATATAAAGGATACAGTTAGGTATATATTATATACTACTTATTTTAACTACTATAGGGAAAGAAGTTGAATAAAATGTGTCCCTCCAATAATGAGCTCCTCTACAGTAGATAAGCTGATCTGTATTTGACTTGTCATTGAAATAAAATTGAAAATGACACAATATCTTGCCTCTTTGTTGTTGTATGCCCTCTCACAAAATTAAAAATACATGCCAAATTCATGATTGTGTCATTAGTATTAAATGGTCCCTTGCCACTTTTAAGATATGAGAATGAAGTTGTCACTAAAACATCAGCTATTGAACCATATTATTAACATGGTCAGCTATCAACACAGAATTCACAGCCTCAAGTTTCTCTGGTACTGTTTCTGTGTTACAAAGCAATTCCAACCTGAGGAAAAACCATGATCATCTAGCTCAACAAGAAAACAAATATGAAACTCACCTTCCTTCTATTTATTTAGCTTTTATTAAAAGAAGTGCTAAGGTACTGAGATGTAGTACATCATATTTATTAACAAAATTATTAACAAATATACAAAACTTTTACATGTAATTCACTTACATCCATTTCTTTTCTATAATACTGGTTTTGTTCAAGTAGGTTATCTACAGTATGTAAACATCCCTTGGATTGACTTTACACAGATTAGGAAAGCCTTCTAACCCATGCTTTTATCAGATACTTCTTTATATTTGGCTTTCGTTTGTTGCATCTAATCTCCACATTTGGCACATGGAAGAGACATCTACAGTGCAAAAGAGGCAGCTTTTCCGGTTTCCTTCTGACTTTTGCAGGGGCGTAACAGCTGAGAGAACAGTGCAGTCTGACACACTGAAGCTGGATTAGCTGGAATGCCAGCTTTCAGTTCAGCTTTAAACTTGAGCACAAGTCAATGTCTCTTCCTTCTCCCACCCTTCCCACCCATCCCCCATGCAAGGCCCAGTCAGTCTTAACCTTGTCTCAAAAACGTTAAATGAAATACCATCCATCTCAGAACAATTTCTTTTAGTGGTGTGTGTGCGTGCCTGTTGATTTCTACATAACTGATGATCCGGAAAAACAATCTAAAATGGAGAATAAAGATAAAATAGGTACTTTTCATGTGGCAAAATGTCAAAGGCCTTGGTGAATAGTTTTTATTTTTTATTTTTTAAAAAAAAGCCAAGCTTTTATTCATAATACTTCAAGTCTTTGAATATAGCGTCCGGGAAGAAAAATAAATAAAACGTCTAAAATGGTGACTGGAGATTCTGCCCTCTTCTTCCTGGGTTTTCTTCTGATTATTTAACTTAGTCTAACCAAGTAAAGCTGATCCAGAGAGAGCTCTGCTAGGTCCACTCACTCCCATCCTCACTGACCAGCACAATATTGCTCCTGTGGCGGCCACACCTCTGACGAGAAGCGGCCTTTGAGAACGTCTGGATTTGGCCGCGCGTTGGCCTCCGGGCTTCCGTCACCACACGGGCGCGGGGCCCTCCGACGCCCCGTAGAGTTCTGCGAGTTTCCGGAAGCGGGGCCCCCAGTCTGTGAGGAAGTCAAAGCTCTGCTCCGAGTCCGAGGTGGCCGACTGCAGGGAGCTGAGCGAGCCGGCCACAGAGCCGTCGCCCTCAAACATGTAGGTCTGCAGCGAGTCGAAGGGCGGCGCCCACAGGTCCATGTCGGCCTCGTAGAGCTTGGCCAGCACGTAGCTGTGCACCGTGCTGCTGACGGCGCACGTCTGAGGCACGTGGCGGGAGAGGCTCTCGATCTCGGGGAGCATGTCCTGCCGCGCCTTCGGGGCGCCCGCCTGCGCCTGCGCCTCGCGCGGGTTCCACATGGCCGCGATGTCGAAGGCCTCCGTGTCCTCCTCGCCGCCGCCCTCGTCGTCGTAGCGCACGATGTTCTCGTGGATGTTCTCGTCGTCGTCGATGATGTAGGGCTGCTTCCGGTGCCGCCTCATGGACAGGATGAGCAGCACCAGCACTGCAGGCACACAGAGAAAGGCACGAGTCAGTCCCCGGGACGGCGTTATTAAACACGGGGACAGGACGGGTTCACAGGGGCAGCCAGGGCAGCTCCGGGTATTTCAGACCCCAGTTACTTAACCAGCTCAGGCTGACTCTCCCTCCTGCATTGTTATATTAGGAGCTCCTGGGCAAATGAGGGTTTCTGTTTCTTCAGTTGATTCGTAAGAAACTGCACAGCTTCATAGAAGCCTGCTGCTTTGAAACTCTATGTAGACACAGAACAAACCGGTATGAAATCCCACTAAGAGGCCACAAAGCACGTGCCCTGCTGTAGAAGCTATGTGGTGGATCAGATCATGCACCCTGCTTATAAAATAATGAGCTTAGTATACATTTACTATAACCTAAAAATCTCATGTAGGTGAGATTGGAGGATGTAGACATTCTGCTTTCCTGCTTTAGCATCTTAATAGGATTCCACTATAAGTACAACCATATACTGACAAATAATGGTAGGTGTGAGCATTGTGGGTAGGGGTTTATCAGACTCCAAACCTAACTGAGGCGCTTTGGTGCTTCCTTCAAGAGTTTGGCACCTTGATCCAGTGGAAAGCTCCGCACTAGAATATCTGGATGACACAAAGTGGAGTAGTTGGATATTTATTTATTTTATAAAAGGACACAAAGTTGGGGATGGGGTGGGAATATGGGTAGACCTAGGAGGAGTTTAGGGGTGAATATATATGATTAGGATATAGTGTATGAAATTCTAAAAAAAATAATGAAAATATTTTTAAAAGCTTGAATGACCCTCCGAGTCCAATAACCTCGATTCCTCAAAAAGACCGTTAATTAGAGGGGATTTGTGACTTTCTGGAGCCAATGGTTTTCATGGAAGAGAAGGAATGAACAGTGATGTTTTATATAGTTCAATATATTACCAGAGAAGCGCCTCATTGTTAGATGTGCTGATAAAGGTTTGGATAAAGTTTTATCCCAACAAATGTATTTTTCCCTAGGTGTGTTCATTGGGGTTTAAAGGAGAGATAGAGATAATCCCATTGAACTATTTATCTTTGTAACTGGAAGCATTTTCCAGGAAGAGTGTTGAGGCTTTAGCTCTAGGACTGCTATTGATTTTTTTCCTGGTGTGCTTTGTTGCAGGTGGTGAACAGTGACAGTTTGACAGCACTGCAGAATAAACCGCAGTTCCTTGAAGGGTGGTGGCAATGGTGGTGTGTTGTTGTCTGCGCTTCGAGGTTACTGACTAAGAAAGCTCACAACAACAGATCTAAAATGTTTGCTGAATACAAATTGCAGTTAGTGATGTTAGCACCTAATATTTCTGTGAATGGAATAATTGGTGACAAAATGCATATACAGAAAATAATGAATGACATACTCTTGAATATTTTCTCTATGAGTAAATCTATGAGGCTTGGACAAGAGCTGCAGGATTTCAGGAAAAGTGACTAATAGGGCTCTAAGGGATTGGGCAGGAGGTTTGAACTTAGTGTGAAAGACTGGAGCATGATTTGGATTTAAAACAGCATAGAAAACAATGGGTTTCTAAGTGACATTCATATCTGTGAGGTACAGCGAACACTAAACATATTTTTAAAAGGCTCTGCTAAACGACAAAGAAATAACATTGATTATAACAATTATACAATGAACTTGTCCTTATGGAGTAGCTGTGTTAATGAGATTACTGTTAATATAAACTAGGCAGTGATGAAAGCTGTCTTTGGGGGCACAACTGTTGCTAATAAAGTACAGAGGCAAGGCTGCTGAATTCTGCTAGAAATACTGGGAAAGAAGTCACTCGTGTCATGTGCTAATGGTAGTAGGTATTTTAGATGCTGCTAGGAAAGAAAATGGCCAAAGTTTTTAAAGTGGCCAGGCATTGTGTGTGTGTGTGTGTGTTTGTGTGTGTGTGTAGTTCCAGATACTAGGTTGTCTAGGCCTGGAGGATCACATAGCATAGGAGTTTGGAAGTTTGAGGCCAGTATAGGCAATATCTTTAAAAAATAATAATAATTCCAGCCAGGGAAGCCTAAGCCAACTTTGGATTTTACCTCTCCTGCCTTCCCTCCAAATCCAATCACCTAGTTTCTCCAGTATCACACCCAGAACTTAGCAAACCACCAGCTGCGGCCTCTCATTTTTCCTTTCCCCCATCTCCAGTGGGTCACACAAACCTCCCCCCATTTATCCCAGCCTCCAACTCCTGCAGTCTCTTTTCCTGGGAATGCTCCAGGCATGCCTGCCAGGGACGCCATAGGCCATCTAAGAAGGTAGGCAAACTTCAGATCTTCAGTCTCCCTCTTCTCCTCCGAATCCAATTTTCTAGTCTCAGCCCCAGCTCTGCAGCACATTACCCTGTGGCCTCTACTCACTCTCTGCCGTGATACAGAACTAAACAAATCCTGGTGGAACAACCTGCTAACCTCCCACCTGTGAACCCCTCAGCTCCAACTTTCGAGACCATCTCTATTCCCAAGTGTCAGCTCCCAATACCTAGAAACACATTCACCTGAAATCCCAGCGGCACATATGGCAGGATCCCAGAAGAATTTCCTATCAGACAACATACAAGCAACACAACCCCCTAAAAAAAGAGCATCAAAAACCAAGGAACAATACGCTTACCCAGAAAAGACAAGACGAGGTATCAGCACCCAGAATTACAATCATACCAAACCCAGATGCCTAGACCTCTGTGCAAAAACACAATGATGGCCAGAACATTATGTATCCACTAGTGCCCAGAAACCCTACTATAGTAGGGCTGAGAGAGATGCTGAAGCACAAGACAAGGACCTTAAAATAGCCTTTATAAATATGATCCTTAAGGAGGAAATGAATAAATCCCTGAAAAAATTTACACAGTCACAAACAGTAGAGGAAAATGAATAAAAATGTTCAAGACATGAAAGTGGAAATAGAATCTATAAATAAAATCCAAGCTGAGGTAAATCTATAAATGAAAAATTTAGGAACTTGAAGAGTAACCTCAGAGACAAGTGTCACTAACAGAATATAAGAGATGGAGGAGAAAAGTCTCAGGCATTGAAGACAAGTTGGAAGAAATGGATAACTCAAAAACTACCTTAAATCTTAAAAAAAAAAAAAGCTAGCATAAAACATCCAGGGAAGCTGGAACACTATGAACAGTCTGAATATAAGAATAATAGAAATAGAGGAAGGAGAAAAGACACAGGACAAAGACACAGAAAGTATTTTTAGCAAAATCATAGAAGAAAATTTGCCTTCAACCTAAAGAAAGAGATGCCTATCAAGGTACAAGAGACATACAGGACACCAATCAGACTGGACTAGAAAAGAGATTACTCTGAGCACACAATAACCAAAGCACTAAATATGCAGAACATTAACAACTGAAAGGGAGAAAGACCAAGTAACTTATAGAGGCAGCACTGATAGAATAACTCTTGACTTTTCAGTGGAGAGTCTAAGAGCCAGAGGGGCCTAGTTAGATGTTCTGAAGACTAAAGAGATCATGGATGCCAGCCTAGTCATGGATGCCAGCCTAGACAAATATACCCAGTAAAACTTTTAATCACAATAGATGGAAAAATAAAAGATTCAGGGATAAAACTAGATTTAAGCGTGACCAATCTACAAATCCAGCCCGGCAGAAGGTGCTAGAGGATAAACTTCAACATGAAGAGGTTAACACCCAAGAATACACAATAAATAATTCCAGACCAACAAATCAAGAGGGCAAACACACACACACACACACACACACACACACACACACACACCACAACTGCCAAATAACAGGAATAAACAAACATCTCAACATCATTCAAAATCAGTGGTCTCAGTTCCCCAATAATGACACAGAGTAACAAAGTGAAGGAGAAAACAGAATCCTTTCTGCATCTAAGATATACACACTAACATCAAGGATAGCACCTCAGGGTAAGAGGATGGAAAAAGATTATACAAAATGCAACCTTGGTGTAGACATTTCAATATCTGACAAAACAGACTTCAAAATTAATCAGAAGGGATAGGGAATGACACCATATATTTGTCAAAGGAAAAATCCAGCAAGAGGACATTGTAATTTGTAACATATGTGCACCAAACATAAGGGCACCCAAGTTCATAAAAGAAACACTCCTACATCTTAAATCACACATCAACCCTCACAGACTAATAGTAGGAGACTTCAGTACCTTACCCTTGCCAATCGACAAAAAAAAAAAAAAAAAAAAAAAAAACAACAAAAAAAACCACGCATGTTGGAGCTAACTGATGTCATAAACCAAATGGACCCAATGTATTTATAGAAGACTATTACAGAAGAATATACATTCTTTTCAGCAGCTCAAGGAACTCTTTCTAATATTGACCACAGACTCTGACACAAGTCTTAACAGAATTAATTAATTTGAAATAGCACCCTACATCCTATCTTACCACCATGAATTAAAACTGGATATCAACAACAACAACAACAACAAAAAAGAATTATGAACTCATGGAAACTGAATAGCTCACTACTGAATAACAGATGGGTTAAGATAGAAATCCATGAAAATGAAACACAATGAAGGTTATTATAAGAGGTAGGATCATAGTACTAAGTGCCTACATAAAATAAAAACAAAAAATGGAGAGGTCTCATATTTGTGACTTAACAACACTCCTGAGAGTTCTGAAATGAAAAGACGAAACTACACCCTAAAGGAGTAGAGATCAGGAAATAATCAAACTCAGGGCTGATATCAAAAGACAAAGCAAAACAAAACAACCCCACCCCCCAAAAAAACGACCCACAAACAAAATCAATGAAACAGAGTTGGTTCTTTTAGAAAATAAGATTGACCAGTCCTTATTCAAACTAACTAAAGGCATAGAAAAGATCTAAATTAACAAAATTAGAGATGAAATGAACAACATAATAACAGACACCAAGAAAATCCAGAGAATCATAAGGCTATAACTTAAAAATCTGTACTCCAAAAATTGGGAAATCTTAAAGAAATGGATAATTTTCTCAATAGATACCACTTATCAATTTAACCTGAAATCAAATAAAAAAATTTAAAAAGACTTATATTCCTCAGTGAAATAAAATCAGTAGTTAAAAGCCTCCAAAACAACAAATGCCTAAGGCCAGGTGGTTTAAAAAGAGCTAAGACCAATACTTCTCAAATTATTGCACAAAGCAGACACAGAAGCATCATTGCCTAACTTGTTTTACAAAGCCACAGTTGCCCTGATACTTAAACCACATAAAGACCAAACAAAAAATTTCAGATCAATTTACCTTGGAAACATAGATGCAAACATTCTCAATATAATATTTGCATCCTGAATTAAAACACATCAAAAATGCCATCTACTGTAATCAAATTGGCTTCATTCAGAGATAGTTCATTATACATAAATCAATTAATGCAATCCACCGTGTAAACAAAATGAAACACGAAAACCACAAGATCATCTCATTAGATGTAGAAAAAAAAAACTGTGACAAAAATCCAACACCTCTTCATAACAAAAAGTCCTAGAAAAGTTAGGAACATAAGGGACATACATCAACATAATGAAGGCAGTTTACAGCTATCCCATAGCTCACATAAAAATAATGGGGATGAACTCAAAGAAATTCCACTAAAATCAGGAACAAGACAATGTTGTCCACTCTCTCCATACATTTTCAATATATGGTACTTAAAGCTTTAGCTTCGGCAATAAGACAACCAAAGAAGATCACAGGTACATGAATTAGGGATAAGTCAAATATCTTTGCAAGTTATTTGATAGTATACATAAGTGACCCTAAAAATTCCATTGGGAAACTTGTACAGTCAATAAACACTTTCAATAGAGTAGCTGGAAACAAAATTAACTCACAAAAATCAATAGCCTTTCTATACACAAATGACAAATAGACTAAGAAAGAAGTCAATGAACCAACACCCGTCACAACAGCCTCAAATAATACAGAATATCTTGGAGTAACTACAACCAAGCAAGTGAAAGATTTGTATGATAAAAATCTTCAAGTCATTGAAGAAAGAAATTGAAGAAGTCTTCAGAAGATTTGGAAAGATCTCCCATGTTCATGGACTGGTAGGATTAACATAGTAAAAATGGTATTCTACCAAAAGCAATCTAAAGATTCCCATTAAAATACCTATACAATTCTTCACAAATCTTGAAATGACAGTCTTCAGCTTCATAAAATGCAACACAAAACCCAGGATAGCAAAATAATCAAAGAACTGTTAGAGGTATCACCATCCTCAACCTTGAATTGTACTACAGTGCTATAGTAATAAAAACTGCATGGTACTGACACAAAAACACAGTTGATCAATGGAATTTAATTGAAAACCCAGATGGACCCAGGTGAAGACACATGTGTACACTGATTTTTGATAAAGAAACTAGAACTATATGATGGAAAAAAAGACATCTTCAGTGAATGGTGCTGAGCAAACTACATGGCTGCATGTACAGTAATCCTAATAGCTTCTTACTTATTATTCAAGTTCAAGTGAATCAAAGACCTCAAAATAAAACTAAACACACTGAACCTGATAGAAAGTTGGGAATAGCCTTGAATGCATTGGCATAGGAGACAACTTCCTGAACAAAACATCAATAGTGCAGGCACTAAGATCAACAAATAATAAATAGGACTCATGAAACTGAAAAGGCATGTAAGGCAAAGGACAGGTCATTCAAACAAAGTGACAAGAATGAGAAAAGAATTTTACCAAGTATATGTCTGATACAGGATTAATATCCATAATATATAAAGAACTTTAAAAAACTGGATAACAAGAAAATAAATATCCCAATTAAAATATGGGGTACAAAAGGAAACTCAAATGGCTGAAAAACAAAGAAATGTTCAACATCCTTAGTCACTGGGGAAATTTGCAAATCAAAACTGCTGTGTATTTTCCTCTTACAACCATAAGAATGGCTAAGATCAATAAAACAATGGAGAATGCTTATCTATTGCTGTTGGGAGTGCAAACTTGTACAGCCACTATGGAAATCAGTGTGTTCCTAAGGGAGGTGGGAATATACCACTCTTGGGCATATATCAAAAGGATTCATCCTACCACAGGGACACTTGCCCAACCATGTTTATTGGTGCTGTACTCAAAATAGCCAGAAACTGGAAACAACCAAGAAATCCCTCAAAAAATTGGATAAAGAAAATGTGGTACATTTCACGATGGAGTATTACTCAGTCACTAAACAAATGAAATTTGCAAGTAAGCAAATTGAACTAGGAAAAAAAATATTCTGAATGCGGTAACCCAGATCCAGAAAGAAAATTATGGTATGTATTCACTCATATGGAATATTAGTTGTTAAGTCAGTAATAACCAAGTTACAGTCTGTAGAAACACAGAGGTCAAGTATAGAATGAGGAACTAGGTGGGGCAGATAGCTCTCCTAGGATAGGAGAATATATTAGATCATTATGGATGGATATGGGGGCAGGGCAGAGTGGAATGGGAGAATCAGGAAAGGAGAGAAGAGAGGGAGTTAGGGAAGGATTATGGGGCAAGACAGCTAAAATTAAGGACCAATTGAGGGGTAATACAGAAACCTAATACAGTTGAAACTTCCTAAAATATATACGTAAATAAAGGTGATGAAAACAAAATTGCCTAATAATCAAGGAGGCAGAGCCTCAATTGGCTATCCCTTGTCACCAAATGAAGTTTCCAGTACTGGAAACGGGTTGCATCTAATTGAATTGTTAGCCAGATGGGTCCCATAGGAATCCCCAAACACCCAGGCTGTTGTTCTTCACAAAGAGATGGGAAGGCCCCTTTGCTAAAGACAACCATACACAGATCATTGAACTTGGAGAAGTAGAGCTAGTGTGGTACGGGTTGGTACTCTGCATGCTACCAAAGGAGAAAAGTAAACATCAGCCCAGCTACACACCCTCCCATCTACAATAATGCCATTTCTTCAAGACACGCTAGTGCGATGGTGTCACAGAGCTTGTGGAAATAACCAACCAATGTGTTATTTGACTTAAGATCCACCCCGAGACTAGATTGCCCAGACACCTAGGGTAAACAAAATACTACTGTTCTAGTGAAAGAATGCAACAGTAAAATGACTCCTCAGGACATTTTCCTATACTCATAGATCAGTACTTTGCTCAGCCATCATCAGAGAAGCTTCCTCTTGCAGCAGATGGGAACAAATACAAGACCCACAACCAGACATTACACACACACACACACACACACACACACACACACACACACACACACACACACAGAGAGAGACACACAAGTCAATGGCAACGTAAACCTGGGAGTTGTGTGAATTGTGTTTAACCAGGGTTGTGCTCTGTAGAAGTAAACAAGTGTGAAACTAGTGAGATTTTATGACACTCATGTTTACTTTGACTTCTGGAAACGTCTTTCTCTGTACAATTTAAAAGATGGGTCCTGGTTTACAAACTACATTGTTTCTTGCGCCGTACTCTGAGCCAGTCTCTTTAAGTAAGTACTTCTGTACTTCTGTTATGATGACTCTTTGTAGGCCAGGATGAACTTAAAGCATTTTCAAAAGATAGAAAGAAGCAAGGAGAGGCACCTTGGAAATTTCTCCTGGGAAGAGGTTATTTAAAAGGGGAATAACTCCGGGTTCTTGTTCTGTACTCAAGGTCTTCTAGTGCCACCTTATGGACATTTCAGGAATTGCAGACAGGTTTTACTTGTTAATACAGCCGAGAGCCAGGAGCCATAACAACTGTCTAGGGGAGAGGGGGAGTTATTTATGTTCTTTTCTCATAATTTAAGATGTAACACTCAAAATACAACCAAAACCCACGTTATATTTTCTAATGTTTTTGAGAATATTCCACAAGCCTACGTATAAAATCAGTGCAATGCTGACTGACATTTTCTACAGTGAATTTCATTCTTTGGTGTGATTCAGTCTCTTGGTGTTTAGGTAAGCTAGAGATAAAAGGTATACATGGATGTCTTCAAGTCTATTTTAAATTAAATTACTAGTGCTTTATAGTTTTCACTTGTGGAATAATCACTAGGAATTTAACTCTTAATTACCTCTAACATCTGGGCATGAACATTCAGGAGAAGAGTGTCACCGAGGAAGGGTGCCCTGTGCATGGCCTGCCCACAGTCTGGCCTGGATCTGCTTCTGACATTTGGTTTTGGGCCTTTTGTTCAATCTCTGTGATTTAGTTGCTACTTATCAGAAATGTATGTGAAGACGTGATTATCATATCCTCTCCCACATAATTTTGGTTATATTGTTTCAATATGAACCTGTATCATCTGAGATAAACTATGAAGGTCAGGATGTTTCTGTCTCAATAATCTCAGTGTCTAGTATGACAGACACTAGTATGCATTCAGGCCTACAATAGATAATTGATAAATCTGTGTGCTCTAGTCTTGCCAAAGAGGCCTTGAGGGAAGGGACTGTCTTTAACTTCTGTACTTTCCTCTACGCTTCGCTCTACCACCTTTGGAAGTAAGCTTGGGAGAAGGCCAATGCTGAGTAGCTGCGATAGGGGGTTAACTGACTCATGGCTAAAAGCATGTGGACCCCCCCCCCACACACACACAAACAAGGAGCCACCAACTCACCTAAGAGGACAAAGATGCAGGCCAGGATGGCGATGAGGGCACCCCGACTCAAACTGACGGGGAGCATATAGGCCTCTGGACTGCAGGACATGACGTGCCCATCTTCGTTGCAGCTGCACACTTGGATGGTGAGTGTGCCGGTACTGCTGAGTACTGGCTCTCCGCTGTCTGCTATGAGGATGGGCAGGTAGAAGACGCTCTGCTCCTGCTGCCGGAAGCCGGACCTCCTGGTTAGAATCCGAGCAGTATTATCTGAAGGAGTAAGACATTAGGCAATTAAAAATGAGAAAAAGAAAAATGAGTGTGGAGTAGGAAGTGGAAGCCCCAACCACTGAGTTAATTTGCTGGAGAAGAAAGCAGGGAGGCAGGGCAGAGGAAGAAGAGAGGTTAGAAGGTGTGTGCACCTGCAGCCGTGGTACATTGGTTTGCCTCAGCACCTAGATTAGGAAATAAAGATTTTCACTTGCTTTCAGGCAAAACCCTGAGGCCTAGGAGAGAAGTCCTTTAGTGAGAGTCTGTCTTACCCTTTGTGACACAAAGTGCCCAGGGCGAACTGTCAGCCTTCAAATCTAACAAAAGTGTCCTGGAAAGCTTGACAGAAATGAACAGTCATTGATGATTTGTGGTCCCTGTTTGTCCCCGCTCAGAATCTTGCCAAGTCCTGTGCCACTTTCTGCCTCTATGAAAGGAAGGCTGAGGAACCCACATAACTGTGCAAGATTGCTTATTTTTGCTATTCTGGCTGGAATTCGTGTCTTTTGCTATTTTCTTTTATGCCTCTCAGTTGACATTAACAACTTCCTGAGGAACCTGCTCATTTCAACAGCACATTTGAAGCTCCCGGGCATATGCCACACCTGTGACTTCTCCTGGCCTGTGCGCTGAGTCTAGACAGTTGGTAGGAATTTGGTGAGTCCTATTCTAATTTATGTTATGCCGTGGATGTTTTGCTTGTGTGCTTGTCTATATTCCACCTGTGTGCCTGCTACCTGCAGAGACACCTGCAGAAGAGGGTCGGGCCTGAGAACCAGAGTTCCAGATGCTTGGGAGCTGTCATGGAGGCACTGGAAATTAAACCTGGGTCACCTGAAGTGCTCTGAATTGTTGGATCATCTTTTCAACCCTGGTGAAAATAATTAGTTACCTTTCTTCCCAGTTAGAAGATAAGAATTTAGGATTTTTCTCTCTATTTAAAAAATAAGAATTTTAGCTAAGAGAAAATCATGTACCTTTATAAGGTACAGTGTGACGTTTCCGTCGATTTTTTCATTGTGTAGTAATTAACTCAGGACATTTAGGCAGCCCATAGTCTTTTGTGTGTGGGGTATATGTATAAGATTGTACACGTATGTTCACATGTGTGAGGAGACTAAAGGATCATGTGGGGTACTTTCCTTGCTCTCCACTTTATTTTTTGAGGCAGAGTCTCTCACTGAACATGGACAAAAACCACATAACTCTCGAACCAAAACAATAAAAAGCAATTATCGTCAACAGAATGGGTATGTTTCACATGGACTAGAATTTCACAAAATTTCTAAAAGCTTAAAGCAAACATGGCTAGTAAGCATCAATATTTCTGCTTCTTCTTCCATTCTTATTTTGTTGTTTTGTTTATTTTTTTAGTTTTTGTTTTATTGTGTTTTTTTAGATAGTGTTTCTCTGTGTAACTTTGGCTGTCCTGAAACTTGAACTCACAGAGATCTGCCTGCTTCTGCCTCCTGAATGCTTGGATTTCAAGACATGTGCCACCACCACTTGGCCTCTGCAAAGAACTCTTCTTTCCTACTCTTTTTAAGTTGGGCATAGCAAAATAATTACCTTAATTGACAAAAATGATCAGGTTGGAGCTGGTGTCTGACTTTCCCTGTTCTCTTGCCTTGAAGCCTTATTTGAAAGAACACAAGGTTCATGCAGCCTGGGACACAGCTGGATGAGGTGGACAGCCTTCAGGTGCAACTCAGACCTTTCTAATACACTGTTCTTTCATTTATATTTACTTTTCTCCTGTTTATTTGTTTCATTTTGTTTTTGTTTTTTTGAATGATACCAGCTAGGTTTTGATTTTGTTTTTCAGTTTAGTTTGTTTGTTGGTTCTTTTTTGTTTGTACTCAAGTACCAGTTTTTGTATTTAGTTCCTGTAGTGCCTCATTTAATCTATGTGACAATTTGTTGTGTTACTGAATGATTCTACCCCTTTACAGTGAAAGAATTAAAGCCTAGTTTAATTACAGTTCTTTTTAGTCACTAACCTAGATAGTAGCAAAGCTGGTACTTGAACTCTGGTTTCTCAGACTCTGAACCATGTACCCCTTCCATGGTGTTATATAATTGCCCATTTAGTTTCCTAGTGCTAATGGTGTGTTAGCTGGTTTCCTGTCTGCTTTACACAAGCTAGAGTCATTTTGAAAGAGGAAACTTTGAGAAAACTCCTCCCACCAGATTGACCCGTAGAGCATTTTCTTGATGATAATTGATGTGAGAGGGCCCAACTCACTGTGGTGCCATCCCCCAGCTGCTGGCTCTGGGTGCTATAAGAAAGCAGGCTCAGGAAGCCATGGAGAGCAAGCCAGTAAGTAGTGTTCCTCTTGGCCTCTTCAGTTCAGGTTTCTAGGCTCTTGGCTTGAGTTCCTACCCCCATTTCCCTCAGTGATGGAGCGACCTGAGAGTTGTAGATGAAATAAAGTCTTTCTTCACCAAGCTGTTTTGGATTATGGTGTTTTACCACAGCAGTAGAAACCCTAAGACAGTGCTTCAAACTTGTTCAGATAATTGTTCCCTGCTTTACCTTCATCTTATTGTCTTCTCAGTCGGAAACGACAGCCATCCAGTCAGCAGTGGGGGCATTGTGCTCATCTGTCCACTCAACACACAGGCCATCCTCTGCTTCCCCTGCTCGACTTAATAACTAACTACCTTTAATTACCCTTTGTAATTTTAACTGTTTTCAAAATTAAAGCTTTATCCAAACAAAGCTTGTATTTAGTTTTTAGTTTACTTTAGTTTAGCCTACATCATAAGGATCTTAAGAAAGACTGATATAGAGCTGAAACAACAACAACAATGCAACAGACGCTCACCCAGAATTTTCTATCACATGGCTGAGTCTGGCCCTGCTGGGATTGGCATGTGTTAGTCACTTTGAATGTTTTGTTGAAAGTGATAATCGGGACTTTAGTAACTTTTTTGGAAAGAGTATTTGTTTCTAAGGTGACAGAAAGCTCGTGTGTGTGTGTGTGTGTGTGTGTGTGTCCATGTGCATGTGCCAAAACGAAGTTATAGCAACAATTCCTATTACCAGTATGTCTTTCATGCAGTGTTGGGACTGAACTCAAGGCCTTGTATGTGAGAAATGTGCTCTACCACTGAGCTACATCCCATCCCTTTCCCCACTTTTACTGTTTGCTTACTCTCTGATCTAGTGACATTTGCATCTGTTAATGGGACTATCAGCATCATATTGTAATGGTCATTATAAATGCAAAATGAAACAAAAATGAGAAAATTATTTCAAAACTTTAAAGTATTCTATACATGTAATCCTTTTCATGTTTTGAGACCAAAAAAAAAAAGGCTGGGCATGAAGGTATGCCCTTGTAATCCAAGCACTTGGGAGGCAGAGGCAGCAGAACTGTGGACGTCTGTGAGGGTCTGTATAACAGCTTCTAAGCTAGTGAGGTTACAGAGTGAGACTTGGTCTCTAAAATCCAAACCCAAATAAAAAGACAAAGAAGAGAAAGTGGGGATATTGCTTAGTGATAGAGAGCTTGCCTAGCATGTCAAGGCCCTGGATTTGTTCCGTAGTCCTCCCCAACCCTTGCTAAAAGGTCTTACTTCTATTTGTAAAAATATTTACATTTATTTAAGTATTTATTAAGTAATATTTAATGTATAATATTTTATATATGATACATAAACATAAAATAATACATAAAATATAATATATAAAAATGTTAAAAGACTGTATTCATATAAGTTATACTATTTAAATATATGTAAAATATTTATTAATTAATATTTTAAAAGTATTTACTATTCATTATAAAAAGTGGGGACACTAGATGGTGGACACACGATATTAGAAGTCGGTCTGTTTTTAGTAAATCTTTGGAAAAGAAACCTGTGGGATAAATTATCATCTGGAGATTAGGTATTCACACTTTCTGTTGAAGATGCATGGGCTTCTATTTTGGGAAACCTTTCAAGAGATGATTCATCTTCTTTTGTTTCAATCCTGTTCTGGTATCCCATCTTTATATGACATTGCCTCCATGGATGACAGGTGCCCAAGGTCACCTTTAAGAAACTTGCAGCTTTTTTGCTGTATGTTGTTTTTGTGGTAGTTCTGCAAGTATGCATGAAAAGAGTGACATCTAGCTAAAAATTTGCCTCCTTTGTTGTGGGGGCTTTATACGCATCCTCCCTTTTGATCTTTGGTTAGAAATGTTACTTCAGGTTTGTTTCTTTTTCCGGGCACTTTAGGTTGTTTCTGTCTTCAGAATGTAAACACAGTAGCTCTGAGTTGGACTCAAAGAAGAAAATTTATCATTGTGCTTTGAATAGTGTTTTTCACAGAACAAGCATCAATAAATATCTGTAGACTGATGGAGGAATGATGGTTTTAGAGACAGCAGGGGGCACTCTTTGTCTTTGATGTTATGAAACAACACTTTGTAGACTACAAATTAGCATTAATGCCCTGCTATTAGAAAACCTGAAAACTTGGTACTGTGTGTATGGTCTAGTAACTCAAGATGTCCAGTCTGAGCAGGAGAAAAGCACAGATAGTCCCAGGTCCATTGCTTACCTTGGTTGTCCCTGACAGTGAAGTTGGGGTTGTTAGCAGCTTCAGGAGCCAAACTGTAGTAGAAATGCTGACCATTGTGAGGGTCATCTTGATCCACAGCACTCACTGTCTGGATGAGCTGAAGCAGAGATGTGAGTTCAGGGTGAGTTGGATCCAATGGAAAAGGCAAAGCCTACCGAGTGGAAGCCTAAACACTGATTCCAATGGTAAGTCACTTCCCAATGAGAAGATGTCCTGGAGCTAACCTGGAGACCCTCCACACCGTCACACAGTTCAGGATTAATTAAGCATGTTCTTGATCCTCAGTATGTTAGTAGGTAAAGAATAAGTGTGGCCTACATGTTTCAAATGGATTATATTCCTGCAGTTTGGCCAGTTTCTTTAAAGTGTTTTAAAGAGAAGAAGTGAAAGAAGCATGGAGTGTCACAAGGTCCTAGGTGTCCCCATTTCCTCCTCTCACTCAGTCCGTATCCCATCATCAAGTAAGTATTGACTAAATTGGCTAAATTGTCATCTCTGAGAAAGCCAGGTTTGAAAATCAGCACTATCATCAGGCAAATAAACAGGTCAGTGTGGAGCTATGGACTGTGTATGGGAGGGCATGGGCCATGGGACAGTCATGCGCTGTTGGCAGCAGGGACTTAGAAAGGTGTAGAGCAGAAGCTCACAATTGTGGGAAGCAGACTAGAGTCAGAGATATGAGGGCCTGGCTCAATTGGGAAAAATAAAGTGAAAAATGGAGCTCAGTGGCAGGGAGAGCAAGAGTGCTTCCCCTTGAACCCACTGGCCACGTTCTCTCCTTTCCACAATGTTCTGCAAAGGAATACTTATCATGGAGGCTATGGAAATGCATGGAGAAGCCATTAAAGAAAGCAGGGTGAACTAGAAAGATGGGGGCATTAGTAGGTGGTCATAATGGGGTGAGGTATGGACAAAGTTTTGATGAGATGCTTTTCATTGGTATTCACTGTAACACCCTGTAACACAGATGGTTCCTATTCAACTTGGGCCTGGCCCTGTAAACCTGCCATTTCTGCTGGGAAGGTTGTCTTTCTTCCAGGACAGAAATGACTATATCAAAAGTCAGCTTGAGGGCACAGAGTTTTAAAACATGCTGAAGGTTAGGGAGGCCACCCAGCAAGGGATTTCTGCATACTTCAAGGACTTGTTTCCTTGCTCCTCACCTTCTGGTCTCCTCAGGGATCACCTTCACTGCAGACTGCTACCTTAACTACACGGTTATATCCTTTCAGGGCAGCCTACATCCAGTGATGCAGGGTAGTATAAAGGCTTCCCTATTCCCTTGAACTTGGGAAAGCTCTTATTCTAGAACTTTGTAAGAATGTTAGATCTTTATTGCAGTTGGACTTTTTATTTTTTTTTATTTGGCTTAGTCCCTCTGTCTTTCCTTTTTATAGGTCTCAAAAACATTATATATCCAAACTCTGCCTCAGAGTAAGCCTCCTGGAATGCCTGACTATTGAATCTAAAAGTAGATGCAATAGAGTAGCAATATGGCCAAAGCTCAGGTAAGCAGTGGAGATAGTCACGTACAGTTCAGCCTCATGCCAGTGATGCTCACATGTGCCCTATCCCCATGGAGAAGCAAATCCTCTGCTCTTTTATTTTGATTGCCAAATGTAAAGAGATAAAATGTTTCTTAGGGAATGTTCTGAATAGACAATATAGCAGGAAAAATCTTAAGACAGATCTAAAATTTTTTGTGTATTGTTGAGCTAGGACATGGAAGGGTAGGTAGACAGTCTGGTGGGATTTACGGTAAGACCACCATGGCCAGCTAATAAAGGTCTCCATTTTCCTGACCGTCCTTAGCTACACTGTGTAATACCTCACTCAGCAGTCTCCATTCCTTCCCCTCTAGTCATCAGACATGCATTTTAATTTTATATGGCTTTTATCCACTGTAAGAGGAGAGCATACACGCACCCCTGGTAGAGTGAGGATGACCATTGTTGGGCAAGTACAGGAAGACCTGATGGTCCACATAACAATATGAGAGCCTTAGCTGTGTCCTACTGAAAACCTTCAAACCCAGAATCCTTATCTTCGTCTTAAGTTATCCATATCTTGGGCTGAAGATGGTAAATGGAGCAGGCTTGTGATACTCTCCCCTAACTCTAAGTCACAGATAAATTGCACTTAAAAGACTTATACAAAGGACAACTAGAGATGTCCTTAGAAGTGGAGGACACACACACCTCCAAAAATAGGAAAAGTGGCTAAGATGTTATTCTCTTGTCATAGTGCAGCTTCTTTTCCAGAGCCTTCAAGTGAGGAGGGATGGGGCTTTCTTCATTGGGCTACTGAGCATCCTCTAAATTCATGACTACTTTTAGCCTCTTTTGTCATAGCATAAAAATATGATATTAGATCATATTTTAGAGTAAATCAAATATTATGCTGTATTACATATATCAATCAAAAAATATGATAGCAAAAAAAGAAACCATCATTTAAAAAGCCTGAACCACCTAGTTAGAAGCCCAACCTACCCATCAGAACTTGTCCACCTCAACACAGTAACTCTGTTGCCTTCTTTCTAACCTTGCTTCATGTGCAACCTGATCTACCAATTGCAGGCCTGTGGATGTGGTTAGAACACAAAATCTAATTTGGGTTCTAAGTGGCTATCTTAACAAATATATAGTTTGCACCTGATATAAAGAAGTTGGGAGCTCTGTTTTTTAATCCATACTTTCTGGTGTGAACATTTATCAATCATTAATTCAGTTATTCTGTTGGTTAGTTTTATGCCAATTTGACACAAGATAGAGCCATTTGGGAAGAGGAACCCTCAATTGAGAAAATGTGTCTATAAGACTGACCTATAGGCAAAATTATAGAACATTTCTTTGATTAATTATTGATATGGGGGGTCCCAGCACCTTGTTGGTAATGCCACCCTGTGCAGGTCATCCTGGGTTGTATAAGAAAGCAAGTCAGGTTAGTGATGAGAAGCAAGTCAGTAAGCAACCATCTTCCATGGTCTATCCTGCCTCCAATTTCCTCCCCTTCTTGAAGTCTTGCCTTGATTTCCATCAGTAATGGACCTGGAAGTATAGGATGAAATAAAGCCTTTCCTTCCCAAATGACTATTGGTCATGAGGGTTTATCACAGTGCTAGAAACCCTCACTAAGACAGTTATCTTTAAGGGTTACCTCTGTATATCTAGGGTTTTCCTTACCTGTCCAGCTTTGGCATTCTCACAGATGAAAGCTTCATAGAATCTGGGAAACTCTGGAGCGTTGTCATTCACATCTAAGACTTTGATTGTGACAACAGCACTTCCCACTTGGGAGGGATTGTCTAAAGAGAGGAACATTGACAGTGAGAGCGTGGTAAGGCAGAAAGGCAGTTTGTCAATCTGGTTTGCTAAGGAATCGGTAAAATACATGGTCATATGGTGTGTGTTGCCTGTTAAGAGTATGGCCACACATAAGCTGGGACAGAAGGAAGCATCTCCCAAGGCGTGTTTGATGTCAGGAATTATGCAGGAAATAACAATACTTCATGGGGAGCAAGTGCTGCAAAATGAACCTTAAAATTTTGACTTCTGCTTGTTCATACTTTGAGTTACTGAGTTAAAAATCTGTTCTGTATTCTAGGATTTCCAATAGTCCCTTCCGATTAGGATGTGTGGAATAACTTGGGTGGAATAACCAATTCTTTGACTTACATTTCAAGTTATGCATGGGGATACATGAAACACTGCACAGTTATTTCTGTCTAGGGACTAAAAGGATATTTATAGGATCAAGATCATTCCAAAGCCACAGCTTTGACTGGAGCAGGAGCCATGGGCTTTCATGGGGAGATGTGTATTTTGGTTTGAGTCTTTGGAAATGCTGTCTGGAGACAAATGCACAGCCCCATACTCTATTTTTTTTGTGTTGCTCTCTGCCCCAGAGAGACAACAGTAATTACAGGACAAAAATATAAGGAATTTTGCTAAATCCCAGAATACATTGTTCTTCAGGTTCGTTTTTTTTTTCCTTTCTTTCTCAAAAATATTTATGTTTTACCATTTTCCCCCTAAATAATCCTATGTGGATTAGGCTGTTCTGGGGGAAGATGGTGAGTTAGAAACTGGCTCCAGTGAAACCATGACTGGAAGAGTAAGATTAACAAAGGGAGGAAGAGAGGAAGTGTGTTAGCTAGGGCAACACATAGGTACAAAGTACAGAAGCAGAAAGGCTGTGTGATAAAACTAGGAAGCCATCTGTGCCTGAGGCCATACAGGAAGGAAGAACAATGCATTTCTGGAGAGAGAACCTACCTGACTGCAGAGTTATGCACACACAGCCATCAATGGCACCTGGTACAGAAAGAAGGAATGTTCCTAGCACAAATACAGCCCTGTCTGGGATAACTGACAATCCTGGGTTCAGACTCAACAACAAGGTGAAACTTAGGAAGAATAGGAAATTCCAGCCAATTGCTCCTCCACTTGCCTGTGAACTCCAAAATTCTATGTTTTGGGAAGAAGCTGCTTCAGGTTTTGCTGTCAAAAAGTTATTTCTTCTTCTTCCTCCTCCTCTTCCTCTTTTTCCTTTCTTCCTCTTTCTCTCCTCTTTTCCCTCCTTCCTCCTTTTTGTTCTTCTCCTTCACTCAATTAGGTTTTTCTCTTTTTGCTATACCTTTAGTGTTTTATTTATTTGTTTGTTTAAAATCATGGTATTTCATGTGTGTATGAGTGGGTCTCCATACCACTGCTCATGTATGGAGTCAGTTCTGTCCTTTCACCTTTATACGGCTTCCAGTTTACACTGCTCAACAAGCTTGTGTGGCCGGCACCTTAATTGCTGAGCCCTCTCACTAGCCCGTTATTATTTTTAAAAGAAACATTTATGATTTGCATTTCTCTTGTAATGTTATCTGGTTTTGTTTGTGTATTTTTCTTTTTAAAAATGTACTGTGTTTTGCTTGCATGTAAGTGTACCATGTGTGTGCCTGGTGCCTGTGCAGGTCAGAAGAAGTTGTCAGGTTTTGGGGACAGGAGCTACAGATGGTTGTGAGTTCTCGTGTGGATCTGAGAATGGAAGCTGGGTCCTCTGCAAGAGTGCTTTTAACTGCTGAGCCAACTCCCCAGATCTCTCTATTTTTCTTTTTTGTACAGTAGTATTTCAAGAATGCCTTACTTTTTCTTTTCCTCTTCCTAATATTCTTTCCTTTTTTCTTTTATTTAACATCACTGATTTATCTTTCTCCTCATCCCCACTATTTCTTTTTCATTTTTCTTTTAACTAATTAATTAAAATTTTATGTGTACCCACATGTGCATGAATATGTGTGAGCATTCGTATGCATATGTGTGAGAGAATGTATGTATGATGTGCATTTGTGTGGAGGTCAGAGGATCACTTTTTAGATTCAGTTCCCTCTTCTCAACTTTTTGTGGATCCTATGGATCAAACTCAGGCTTTTGTGGTAATTGTCTTCACTGGCTGAGCCATCTTGCTAGCCTTAACCAAATTACTTTCTAAGCCTATAGTTTACTCTACATTAAATTTTCTACTTGTTTGTCTATGGCCATTAGTGATAAAGTAATTGTGTATAACTATTTTTAAGAATTTTTTGTATCTGCTTTGATTTAGTGTTGGTATTATTAAAGTGGCCTGTTAGTTATTTTATTCTAATACCACTTAAGTGGTATTAGAATTGAGCCCTCAAGAACAGACTGCTTTCTAAAGCTAATAATAAACTAGAAAGTATATCTGTATTGATAGATAGACAAATCACAAAACAGAAACACAGATATGAAAAGGTAGGTAGCATGTCTCTGCCAAAGATAATATGTTAATAACTGAGTTCAGCAATACTGAAACCATTGAAATTCCAAACAACACTTTGCAAGAGGTTACAAACAAGCAGATGAATGAGATAAGGAAGACAGTTCAGAGTCTGGATAAGAAAGTATCATGGATGAGAAATTCAGCAAGATAATGAAAATTTTGAAAAACAAAAACCAAAAAACCCAAGCAACTCATGCCTTTGATTCCAGCACTCAGGAAGCAGAGGCAGGTTGATCTCTGTGAGCTCAAGGCCAGCCTGGTCTACAGAGTGTGTTCCAGGACAGGCTGTTTTACAGAGAAACCCTGTCTCAAAAAACCACAAAAACAAAAAACAACCACATAAAAGCAAACAAATAAACTACTGAACAATTATTGGAAATGAAAACTCAATATGTAAACACTGTGAAAAGCATCACCAGTCAACTAGATTAAGCAGAAGAAAGAATATCAAGAATTGAAAGGCTTGTGATGGCACACATCTTTACTCTTAGCAGTTGGGACGCAGAGTCAGGAGGATCTCTTTGAGTTCGAGGCCAGCTTGGTCTTAGAGTGAGTTCCAGGAGAGCTAGTTACACAGAGAAACCTTGTCTCAAAACAAACAAAAGGATTTGAAGATGAAATTGAGGAAATACTGTATTCAGACTTAAGTAATGAAATAAATGAACACAACCACAATTTTCAAGGACTCTCAGACATGGAGAATTTATAGGTAGAAAGAGCTGAGATACAATCTAAAGGCATAGAAAACCTAGTCAATGAAATTATAGCAGAACTTTCCAAGAAACTAACATCTAAGCTTGAACAACATTCAAACACAGAATAGTCATGTCCAGAAAAGATTCTATCATCATAGTTACAATGCTAAAACTACATAATAACAAAAGGCTGCAAGAGGGAAACACTAACTCAAAAAAGGCAAAGACATCAGAATAACATCTTCTTTGTTAGAGGGCCCCAAAGCCAGGAAAATATGGAACCTTTGAGTCTAGAAACTAAATAACTGCCAACCGAGATTACCTATATTCAGCAAAGCTATTGTTCAATAAGTGAAAAGAGCATAATGGGATAAACTAAAACAATTCTTGACCACTAAACCCACACTGCAGAAGGTTCTTAAAAGAATATTACACATGGAAGAAAGAAACACAGTCAGAAACTTGAGAGCTCAGGAAAGGAAACATTTTGTGAGAGGAATAAATGAACAAAGGTGAACTGGGAAAGAACCGGTCATGCACAACACAGTAAACCAGAAAATCACTATATTCATAGGAGAGAAAGAAACATCATTATTAAAACTAGGGAGGAAAACAGTGAAAAAAGCTTATAGGAATAAGAAAACCTTTCTAAAAAATTAAAGGTAAATAGTTTGAACTTTTCTATTAAAAGATAGAAACTAGCTGGTTGGATCAAACACAAGACATGACTGTTTTTTCTTTCCAAGAAGCACACCTCATGGTCAAAGGCACACAGACTGAAAATGAAAGGGCACACCTAGCAAACCCAGAAACAAGTAGGACTAGCTGAAGAATACCTTAGGATTAATTAGAAGAGGGAAATAAGGCAGACCCAGTTGTTGTGGCCAGCCATGGCGGTGCTTTAATCCCAGCATATGGGGGACAGAGGCAGGCAGATTTCTCTGAGTTTGAGGGTAGTCTTCTCTGCCTATTGAGTTCTAGGCCAGGACAGGGCTACACAGTGAGACTCTGACTCAAAAATTATTGTAAATATATATGCCTTCAATATTGATACACATAATTTCATAAAAACAAACATTATTGGGCATAAAAGGACAGAAAGACCCAGATATAATGACAGTAAGTGACATCACTACTCTTTAAAACAAAGAAACTTGAGTTAAGCCTCCCAATAGAATAAACGAAACTTATAGACACTTATGTAATATTTCACACATGTAGAATATACATTCTTTTTATCAACTTATGGAACGTTCTCTAAAATCAAGTTATGTTACAGTAAAAGTTTAAGCAAATAAAAAAGTAAACTCAAAGTAATTTCTGCTATCAGATTACAGTTCAATAAAAAAACCTAAAAATCAAAATCAGGAGAAGCCAGCTGGGCGGTGGTGGCACATGCCTTTAATCCCAGCACTTGGGAGGCAGAGGCAGGCAGATCTCCGTGAGTTCGAGGCCAGCCTGATCTGCAAGAGCTAGTTCCAGGACAGGCTCCAAAGCCACAGAGAAACCCTGTCTCGAAAAAAAAAATCAGGAGAAGCCATAGAAACATGAAATTAAACAATAGATTTCCACAATAGTCATTGGGTTATTGAAGAAATCAGAGAGGAAACTGAAAAATCTCTAGAATCAAAACAAAATGGAAACAAAGTTTACCGGCACTTTAGGGATACAGCAAAGGTAGTTCTAAGATGGAATTTTCTAGCTAATCTGAAACTTGAAAAACAGAAATGGTACAGTTTCATGGTTCTGCTCCTTAGAATTGGTATCAGTGTTGGGAAGGACAGCTTTACTCCAGGCCTTCTCAATCATAATCATGTGATAACTCAACTCCTGACAGACACAGGATTTACTAGCTGGTACTTGCATGAAAACAAAACCAAAACTGAACTCAATTAAGGATGTCCCTAAACCAAAAAATGAACTGTAGACCAAATCACATGACCATCTATTTGTATAGCATATAATTTAAGTTTCTCCTGTGGAACATTTGTTTATTATTATTTGTCTAGAAACTTTCACTTTCTATACCTTTACATTTGTAAATTCATGGAGACAAATAAATTAGGTTACTTACTCATTTCCATAGCAAGGACTGTTATGTTATGCCAAGAATACTCTTCTCTGTCTAGTGGTCTTGCAGTCATGAGAGCACCCGTTGTAATGTCAACATAGAAAAATCTCCCAGGGTCACTGCTTCTGTCAATGGAGTATCTGCAAAGATACAGAATATGTAATTATTTTCACTTGAATAAACATGAGAACATAATACAGGAGAAAAGTGAGTATATACACTGTGTTAAAGGTGGTTCATTCGCCTCTGAGTTGTGAATATTTGGAACACTGAGGGTTTTATCATGCTTAAGAGAAACCTTTTTTTCACAACTTCAAGTATCTTACTGAAAAATGAACTGAACAGAGTATTGAGAGCCTTATGGCAGTTTCAATGGACACAAAGATCAATTCTGCTATTTAAAGATTAAAACTGCTCCAAGAGTTTTGAGATGCCCTTAATATCAGCCTCTATTTATATGTATTTGGCATTCAACTAAGTTCTTAAATGCTGGAACTTGAAAAAGCAAAGCTACTGCAGTCATGTGATTCTGCTCCTTAGAACTGTTGTTGCTGTTGGGAAGGAAGGGTTTGCTCCTGGCCTTCCCACTCATAGACATTCAACTCTCAACTGACTAGCTTAAGATTCCATAGACATCCTGCTCTTAGCGGGATAGAGCGGGTCTATTTCATTGCCAGTTATAAATGAAACTGAGTTTCGTGCATTTCCGAAGGATGACCTGCTGGAAACTATCATATGACTTTCAGCATTTAAAGGGCATCATAAGCAGATGTTTTATTAAAACAAAGGCCCTTTTTGGTTCAGGCCACAAGCCTTATCTGTTGTTTCCACCATGTATGTTCAGTCTGGACCAATGTGCATTTTATGTAGGAAAAGAAGGGTAGTTACAGGCACTTAATCCAGACAATTTTAATCTTGTGCAAAAGAAGAATTACATGACTCCTTTTGCTGTTGCTCTATCTTTTGAGTATTTAGTGAATTAGGTTGTGAGTAAGAACTGTAATTATTCTTCAGTCTGATTTGGAAACCTGGTTCCCTCTATTCACCTGCATTATTTCATCTGTTCTCTGTCTTGGGAGATGGAGGTAAGCTCATGCATCAGGATGTTTAAAAATGAGACATTTTGATAATTAGCTGTGACTGAGGACTATCATTGAGAATCCCATGTACTCCTTGGTAAAGGTTAGCAATTTCTTATTTTTATTGAGAATTATGTAGTTTAAGATATAGTAAATAGTATTTCTTTTTGTTTGTTTGTTTTTATGTTTTCATTTTTTGAGACAGGGTTTCTCTATAGCTTTGGGGGCTGTCCTGGAACTATCTCTTGTAGGCCAGGCTGGCCATGAACTCACAGAGATCTAACTGCCTCTGCCTCCCGAGTGCTGGGATTAAAGGCATTTGCCACCACCACCCAGCTGTGGATATAGTATAATATTTTTATATATATCTTGTGGTATTGAAAAATCAAACTAATTAACACATACATCATTTCACATATTACTTTTTGTGACAAGAGCATTTAGAATCCAATTTCCTACCATTTTGAAATATAGAATATATAATTAACTAGTTACCATATGTATAATAGATTACCATATCTTCCTGTCTATCTAGAACTTTGTTTCCCTTTACCAAAACATTCCCTTTCTCTGTCCATCAGCATTGCTGGCCTTATCCTATGATATCCACCATTTTTTTTTATCAGTTTAACATTTTAGATTCCACATTTAAGTAAGATCATGGGTATTTGCCTTTCTGTGCCTGGCTTATTTCATGTCGTTTCACATTCTCTAGATTCATTTGTGTTGCTACAAATGACAGAATTTCCTTACTTTTAAAGGCTGAGTGGTATTCTCTTGTGTATGTATAAAATGCCAGATTAAAAAATCCATTCATCTGTTGCTGAGCACTCAGGTTGTTTCCATATCTTGGCTTTGAGACTAATGTGGCAGTTAACATGGAAATGAAGGTGATTCTTCTACAGGCTGATTGTAATTCCTTTGGATATATGCCCAGAAACAAGACGACTGTATCATATGACTGTTCTAGTTTTCAGTAATCACTACACTGTTTGTCAAAATGGCTGTGCTAACTTATGTCCTCACCCACATGGTACAAAGGTTCCATTTTCTGAATGCTCTGTTGTTTTTCAGTTTTGGGGGACTACGCATTCTAATAGATGTGATGCCATCTCATTGTGGTTTAAAGCTGTATTTTCCTGAAGGTTAGTTATGTTGAGCTCCTCCTGCCCCCCTACCTGGTACATTTGCAAGATTCTTGTGCATCTTCTTTTGAAAAACTATTTGTTTAGGTTCTCTGATATTTCTGAAAATAAGGTTATTTGTCCTGGCATCAAAGTATAATAAGAAGCAAAAGCAATTAAAACTGTCATATACTCATAGCATTGATCAAGGGAATGAATTGGGGTGAAAACTTAGAAATAAATGAGTGAACGATGCTTTTGCCCACAGATCTCCAGGGAATTCAGGATATTAGCATTTAGGATTTTTCTTTCAAAGGGAAGGATATATAATCTGTTTTTACAGAAAGCTGGGAATTGGAGGTGATAAATAGCCTGGTGGTCTGCTTTATCTATTGGACCAGGCCATGTCAAGCTCCTACAACCAGGACGAGGGGTGGCTAGTAATCTTAATTACCCTTACATCCAGGGCCTCCCCATGCTTCTACAACTAGGACCAGAAGTGGCTAATAGCCCAAATATCTGTATGACCAAAACCAGGTCAGATGCTTCCCTAGGCCCTTAAGCTTGTACAGGTAAGCTATCTTTAGAACCCATCTTCTTGGAAGAACTGACATGTACCACAAGTCAAGTTTTGATGTAATTATGCTTCCTTCTGCATCTGGAATTATATTACAATGGGAAACTTTTTTTCCCAAATTGTACTGTGTTTTAAATATGCTGACAATGAACCACCTGGTTTCAGACTCCCCAAAGTCTCAATCAAGGTTGAGAAATCTTTCTGCACCAAGTTTTCAGTTTCATCTTTTCTTGGTTTGCTTTCCTTCCTGGAAACTTCCAGCATTCCCCTCATATATATATATATGAGCGATTCTTTGGATTTTTGTTAAGGATAACAAGACTACATAATGGTGTGAAAGAACTGTCCTTGATGGCTGGGATTTGGAAACTGGCTGTCCACATACAGATGTGCCTTACCCTTTTCACAATAATCAACTCCAATGAAGAAGAGACTTAAGGTCAGAAAGTCAATCAACCAGAAGAAAATTATACAACATTGGTCTTGGCTGTGATGGCTTGGATATAACCCCAAAGGCACAGAAGAAGAAAGAGGAAAAACAAAAAGATGAAACTGCATTGAACTGAAGATTTTGCATAGTGAAGGAAACAATCATAAGATGAAAGAAAACCCAAAAATTGGGAAAAGAATAAGGAGTTAGTGTTCAAAATAAAGAAGTGGCTAGTTATTCAAAGGCCAGTGGATGTAATAGCCGGAGTGTGTCTGCAGCGGCCACTTTACTATGCATCTAACACAGCTTCTTTTAACATTCTCATAGCTTTGGAAGTTTATTCTAATCCTCAGGTAAGCAAACAGAAATTTAGGGGAATTAAGTCACTTTCAAATAAGACTGAAAACCATCTCAATGGCGTTATAGCTACACTGCACTGTTCTTACAGCTTGTTTTTAAATAAAGGCCAGGGAAAATATTGAATTCAAAACTTTAATAAAAGTTGACAGTAATGACAGTCTTTGTCTTAAAGTTGTTGAGGTGGAGAAATTGCAATTTTCTAAAACATTTATTTTTAATTTATTTTGAATTATATGTATATAGGTGTGTGTGTGTATGTGTGTGTGTGTGTGTATGTGTGTGTGTGCATGTCTTTTTGGGGAAATGTGCACGTGAGTAGGTCCATGCTGAGGCCAAGAGAAGGCATTAGCTCTCCCAGAGGTCGAGTTAACAGGCAGTAGTGAGCCACCTAATGTGAGTGTTGGGAGCCAAACCTGGATTCTCTTCAAGAAGAGTGAGCATTCTTAGCCACTGAAGCATCTCTCTGCTGAAACTGTAATTTTGATAGTAATAACTTGAAGTGCAGTGTTTTTCACAATTCAGCTTGGTGAGGTGTAAAATGAATATAGCTGATTATGATTAGTATTGAAATAAAATGAAGTGGAATGAGATATGTGCATGCCAAATTATCACATATAGTTAGGGTAAATATTAATGTAACTAAAACTATTTACCTATCTATCTATCTATCTATCTATCTATCTATCTATCTATCTATCTATCTATCTATCTATTTATGTATCTATCTATCTATCTAAAATCTACCTATCTCTATCTATCTGTCTATCTATCTATCTATCTATCTATCTATCTATCTATCTATCTATCTATCTATCTATCTATCTACCTATCTATCTATCTATAATCTACCTATCTCTATCTATCCATCTGTCTACCTATCCATCTATCTATCTACGAAACATTTTGCTTCAAGTGTATACATTTCTGTAGAGATTCATGATTGCTATTCAGAGAGTTAGGATTTAAAAAGATAGCAGATGAATAAGAGCCAGAGAAATTGGAGTAACTTCAGTTACAAATTCAGATGGAATAACTTCTATTATGACTTCTTAAGTCATAACAGGGAATTTAAGGAAGTCAACTAAGCTCTCTGCAGGTTATCCTGTTTAACAAACATTTATTATTTGCTAGACATTGCTTAAAAAATCGACTGTAGTGAGTCATTTATCCTCCAAGTGACACCACTGGTAGGCTTTATTATTATTATTTCTGTTTTATAGATCAGACAGTCTAGAGGCTTAAGAGGTTAAGTCACTTATCCAAGGTCACACTACTCGGAATCAAATCTAGGGAGTTCAGCTTCAGGTTTTGACCCCTTTGCAACACCTACCAATGCCTTATTGACATATGGATTGTAGAAGACTGCCCTAGAACACAGTTTTATTTCTTCATGAGACATGATAACAAATGGTTAACTCTTTAATAAAAACACCCTTGTACTTACAATACTCATTTAAAGTGAGCTGGGCTGTGGTAGTTTCTTCTGAGTATACCTGTGACTTAGCTTCAAAGTTTATCAGCTGCTTTCAGAGCTGAATTTTCTTTCAGAAAGTACTGGTTGGCTAATGGTAGTCTAATCTTTTAGCATGGAGACACAAGAAAAGCCCCACATTTGGTCCACAGAGCATAACCTGGATGGCAGCTCTCCAGGCTGTAGGCATATTGCTGGCCAGAAGAGCCCATGGGGAACCAGAGAGCAACCCCACCACAGCAAATATCACAGATGGCATGGAAAATGGAGTGACAGAAATAACCAAGTCACAGGATCCTTGACAGCACTGCCTGGTCGACACAGCAGGAGCCTGCCTTAGGGAGCTTCTCTCATCAAGTAGAATCCCCTCTTCAATTTCCCAAGCTTGACTACAGTGAGGGAATAATGGCCTTTATTTCCCTGAATGGAGCACTGGACCAATTTCCAGGGTGGAGGAGAACAAATTGAAAGTACAGATACAGATGGAAAACAAGGAAATTGGGACCTAGAAGTGAAGCCTATATGCAGTATTCCTGTCTCCAACTGTAACATTCTCACCTATTACGAACAGAATATTCTTAGCACACATATGCAAAGCTGCCTTGGGCAGATAGCACTGGCATTTGTCTGCTTGGATGAGGACATTCTCTGTCACAAGCGGGCTTGCTGGATTCACACACACACCATGATGGCACAGGAGGTCAGGCTGTTTCCATACCAGCAGACGTTGCTTTTAGCTGCTAAATGGCTCACTATCCTCCTAACTGGAGTTTTTTATTACTATTTTTTGAGTATTTATCAATGTTAGGATGGATCTAAGCTTTGTAGTTTTCATATGCAAAGAAATCTATAGCGTTTAGGGAATTACCAGTGAATAAGGACTGGCTCTTATATCTTAGTACAGCATCATCTTTTTGGAAAGGAGATTATATTGTGTAACAGTCCTCGCTAGCTCTTGTAGACCAGGCTGGCCTCGAACTCACAGGGATTCACCTGCCTGTCACTCCGAGTGCTGGGATTAAAGGCGTGCGCCATCACCGTCTGGCCCCTAATAATCTTCTAAAAACTTTAAATGGCTTTCAATCTGTAGTATTTTAACTTTGGATGATAAGTTGGTTTGGGAGGCCTTTTAGTATGCATTTACTTTTAGTAATCCAAATCATTAAATATTTATAACAAAATTGTTCATAAGTTAGCTATGTAGCATAATATAGAAATTATATTTAAAATGGTTTCATTTTAAAATTCTATTTATAATATTTTTGTGTGTTGGTCTATGTGAAGGTATTCGCATGTTTGTGTGCAGATGTACACACCTGTGTTCACACAGAGGGTGTGAGATCCATGGGGAACTGGGGTTAGCAGGCATTTGTGGGCAGTCTAGAGATTGGTTCATGGTGATGGAGTCTGAACTCTGGTGCTCATGACGAATCAGCAAGAACTCTTAACCATGTAGCCGTTTCTCCAGCTCCTCCCTCCAATTAACTGGCATATACAAATGAGGATATCATGAACACTTTGGAGAACTGTTCACAATTAACTGGCATATACAAATGAGGATGTCATGGACACTTTGGAGAACTGTTCACAGGGGAAAGCAGTTCCAAATAACAGCAAATGAGAGCCACAAAGCTGACTTTTCATTATCTTTCCTTTTGAGATCTCTGAGAATCTAGGACCCTTTATGTTCTTGTGAACCTAGAGGCAATTCCATGCTTCTGTGGGATGACACAGAGCCAGTGAAGGTCCTCATATCTACCAGTGTAAACTCTATTATTTGAGGGGAAATTGTGTACATGACTCCTTGTCTTTTTACTCTCCATCAGAAACCCTGTTTTTGCCAGTTTTTTCCCAAGGATATAGAGCTATTCCCCAGAGCAGCCAGTAGACCTGTGTGTGCGTGCATGCTCTTGTATTTATCCCGTCTAGGCTTCTTGGAACAGCCGGGGCTTCCTTAGAACCCCCTCATGCTGACAGATGTCTCTTCAAAGGGCCTATCTGAAAGTGGCATTTTCTGTTAGCCAGGCAGCTTCCTTCATTTTGCCGGCCACATTTTGCTACAATCATGAGTGCATCTTGAAACATGAATGCTTTTCTCTCCCCACTGCCCCTGCTGAGATGTCTTAAGATAATGGCTGTAGTACTGAATCCCAGATAGTCTCTTGATTTATTTGTTACTTATTAGTGTGACACCTAATCAGACTTTGTTTCCATAGAGGTCCACAGTGAGAATCTGGAAGATCGTGGAAATATACTGCCCAGTCCATATTCTCTGTGAGAACTTGTATCTCCTTTCCATTACATTCACACTTGCTTTATTCTCTGCCATGAGGTGTTGTTATTCTCTATAGTAGTCCCACATTACCCTCTTTGACAACAAAACTACTATCTCATAAAATAATAGATATATAATTAATAAGTCATGATCACAAAGATATAATCATGCTTTTCTGAAAATAGAAATGTATGATCCATCTGTTTCATTGTGCTGTGATTGTTATGGGGACATTATGTTTCCCTTATGTAGTTTCACAACAAAAAGACTAAGGTTGAAATATAAATTTACTAAGTCTTTATAATTCAGAAAGATTTGCTGTTTTCATTTTAAATTAAGGCACTGAAATCGCTTTTAGCCATTTAGATGCTTGAACACGTAATGTGTTTACTAGTTAGTCAGAGGGAGCAGATATTCCCCTGGTAGAGTTATTCTCTGGAGAATTACTTGTTAAACTCCAAAACCACATTTTCATTAAATACAAAATGGCACCAGATGAGGGAAGTAGCCAGGTGATAGAAAGGGCTTGATAAATGGGGGTGTATTCAAAATGTTTTATCTGTACCAAGGCTCCAGATTTATTTTACTGTGAGGCTTTTAACAATTTATGGGACAGATGGCCTCAAACAGACTTGATTTCTGATCTTTTGTGAATCTGGCTTCAGAGGCTTGGCAGTGGCTATGGAAGGTTGAGGTGTCAACCTGTCTACCAGCTGTTTGCACTTGCTTCTAGAGATGACTGGAAACGGCCAAGGTTCTAAAGAGTAATTCTCCAGTCTTGAGTGGGTAGCGTCTAAGTTGGAATCTTCTATAGCAAAGCAGACCTTGGAGGGACAGAGATGGAGGACTGTGCTTAGTATAGAGAATTCTCTGACCAACCTGTCTGTCATCAAAGCCACTGACCTTAGGAAGTGTTTCTGTGCCTTATTTTTTCTATAATACAAAGAAATATATGGTATCTAACATGTTCCTACTTTGTTTTACTTAGTGTTTGGGATTAGGGACTCACTGTAAGTAACTATACAAAGTATCACTCTATAGTTGTTTAACATTGGGAATTGTGATACCTCCAACCTTGCACTTTAGGATTGCTTTACCTATTTAAGAGTCTTTGCTTTTATTAGCATACGTTATGCATAATTGCATAACAATAGGCTTCAATGTGATGTTTTCATAGATGTATGCAATCTATTTTTATCACACCCACTTCCAGTTACATTCTTTTGTCCTCTCACCCTCTCCCAGATCTTCTTCCACTTCCCAACTAATCCCTCTTCTACTTTCATGTCTGGGGATTTTTTATGGTTGTTTTGTTCATTAGTGGATTGGTGCTAGAAGTGTTCTTTGATTTGGGAGTACCCAATGAGTTTTATGAGGGTTTCATACAGGAACATAGGCATCTTACCAGTGCCTAAACCTCTGAAGAAAAGGTTTCTTCCCCTCCAGCAATCACAAACTGCTTATAGATTTGTAGAGAGAGGGGTGAGGCCTCATGAGCCCGCCATTTCCATGGTAAGATGTAGGCAGTGTCTGTCTTCTGCAGGTAATCATAACTGCTATCACCCAAGCATGAACTGCCATGCTATGCTTAGAGGACAACATTCCTCAACACTCCATCATGTCTTCCAGCTCTTAAATTCTACCTGTTCCCCTCTTCCTCAATGTTCCAAAGATCACTTAGAACCCAGAAATAAACACAAATGGTTGTAGCCACCTATTTTTTCAAGGTTGTTAGAATCATCTCTTGGAAAAAGCACAAGCTCTTCAATAAATGATGCTGAGAAAGCTGGATATTCACACACTGAATGATGGAGCTGGAGCCATGTCTCTTACTCTTTACAAAAAGGAGCTCCAAGTGGATCAAAGATCTTAACATATGGCCTGAAACCCTGAAACTTTGAGTGGAAAATACAAACAATGTGTTTCAAGAATACAGGTCTAGGTAAGATCTTTCTAGAAAGGAATCCAAGTACACCGGACATAATTCTGAGAACTGACAAATATAATTACATGAAGTCAAGCAGATTCTGTAAACCAAAAGAAGAATTCATCATGGTGAATAGATACTACATGGAAAGGAATAAATCTGTGCCAAACATGCATCAGATAGGAGATCAATGCCTAGAATACACAGTGAACTGCAAAAATTAAATACCAGTACTTCCTACAAATCATCCAAATTGAAAAATGGGCTAATAAACTGATCTGACAGTTCTTAAAAGAAGAAATAAAAGCAGGCAATAACTATTTGAAGATGTGCTCAATACTCTTAACCATCAGGGAAAGCAAATTATAACTGCCTGGAGATTGCATCTCTCTCCAGAAACAAACAAGAAAATGCAAGTTGGGATGCAGAGAAAAAAGACCCCTTAGAAATTACTGGTGGAAATGTAATCTGCTGTGGCTATTATGTCAGTATGGGGGTTCCTCCAAAATAGAACTACCATGTGACCCAGCTCTATCTGTTCTGTTTATTTACCCAAAGGACTCCAGGCCATTATGCAGCAGAGATACTTGTACATCCATGTTTGTTGCTGCTCTGCTCATAATAGCTAAGTTGTAGGACCAGCCTAGACATCTATCAATAGATGAGTAGATATAGAATATGTGGCTAATATACACAGTGGTATTTTGTTTATCCATGAAGAAAGAAAAATGAAGTCATGGCATTTTCAGGAAAGTGGATGGAATAGAACACCATGCTAAGCAAAATAAACCAGACTTCACCATGTTTTCTCAGATATGTGATGTTGTGGAGTATAGATATAAGCTTGTGTATATGCACGCACATGTCTGTGTAGGACATACGAAGACCATAAGTAAGATATCTTAAGGGAGGGGGAAATGGGATAGTGGAATCCCTGTGACATGAAAGTAGAAAGGATGACCATTTGTGGGGGCAGAAGGGAACCTAAAAATGGAGTAAAGGTCATTATGGAGGGAGATGAATAAGAACAAAGTATGAAGACATAAAAATGCCACAACAAAGCACATTTCTTTGTATGTTAACTTAAAAAGAGAATACTAAGGTTTGAAATGAGGAGTGATTTTGAAGATTTTGACATTTGTGTGTGACTGAGGTTGTTTTGTATTGGGGGGTCTGCTCTTGGGCTTCAGGACATTTGGCAGTATCTGGGTACATTTTTGGTTATTAAAGCTTGGAGGCTGATATTAGCATTTTGTGAGTGAAGACCAGAGATTCTGACTTTAGTGCTTTCAATTTTTAGGACAGACCCAAAAATCAACAAAGACCAAGTAGAAGTGGAGCCATGATTGAGAATTAAGGGTATGCATATGTGTACATCTGAGCTAAATGAAAGTGAATTTAAGATAATGACATTTAATTTTCCAATTACATGATGTTGTCATGTTATTTGAACAACAGCAACAACAAAAATCTCAGAAAAGAATTTTCAGGGATGGGATTTCAAGAGGAAGAAACGAGGGTGAAAATGCCAGAACTTTGCATAAAAGGTAAGGAAAAATTCCAGGATATAAAGACAAAGGGAAATCTCTGGGAAAACCTGATTGAGTTGTTGGACACATCTGGGTCCTTGGCAGAAATGATCTGTATGGTTGTTCCAATCGTCACATCCTCAGGCACCTCCACAAAATAAAAGCCAGGTTCAAACACAGGTGGCTCATCCACATCCTCCACACTGATGTGCACTGTGGTCGTGTCCTGAAATGGGCCAAGGTTCAGAAAACGCATCTCCAGGTGAGGATTGGCTCCTTCCACCTTCAGAGTATAGCTTTTCTTGCTTTCAAAGCTCAGGGGCTGAAAGACAATGAGAAGAAAAATGGTCAGCCGGCAGCATACATGTCCAGAGTCAAAAAGACAGACAATTCTGGTGATTAGTTGAGAACCCTTAAATTCACTGAAACAGTGAAAAAAGATTTTTAAAAAAAGTAAAATCAGGGACATCTTGTTTTGTTCTGAAGCTCTCAGTGATAACCTCAGATTCAGTCATAGGTAAAAAGGAAGGAAGATGTCTGGTAAACTCAGTTTTAACTTGTTTAATTTTACTCAGCATGGTCTGGAGAGAAAGTTTGGGAACACTTTTTGTACCACCCTAATTTTAATAAGGAAAGTTTTATTTCCTGAAACCCTTCTGTTGCAGGTGGACAATATGGCTGCTGGTGACCTTGTGTTCAGAGGCATTTCTCTCTTGGAAAGACACTGGGCAACTAAGACCGAGCTTGTATTCTGTCTTAGGAAGTCCATGTGATTAGACTTTTGATTTATTGTTTTCTTTTAAAAATTTTTCTTTTTGAGGGGAACCGATTTGGGCGAGAAATTGGACTGGTGAGCCTGGAGGAGTGGGGAAGAACGGTGGGGGAGTGAGTACAAGCAAGATAAAATGATATGGAAATGAACAAACATTTCTTAGCAAGACTCATCATTTTCTATGCTAGTTAAAAAATGAGATTTGTTTTCTTCTTGACTTCAAAGCAACAGTGATTTTTTTCTAAGGAAATATGTGCCTCACAAGTATTCTTGGCACACTATGTCACACAGACCTTTGTTTATTTAGTTTATCATAGATGGTCCCTCTTAAACTTTACTTTAAAATCAGTACGGCATTGAACTTTGAGTTCAGAAAGCTCAGAAGACAGGACTAAGGTGACATGGTTGCATAGTGACAATTAAGATGTTGGCTCAAATGTACAAATTCTTTGACCAGGGCTCATGAACAAAAAATCAGTTTTGTCTATTATGATTCCATATTATAAAATATAAAATTGGGAGAGTAGAGAAATGGTTGGTTCAGTGGTTAAGAATGATTTCTGCCTTCCAGAGGACCTACATAGCATCCTTGTAGGGAGGGCAACTATTTATTACAAAATATCAGTGTATAGTCTTTCTTCAGGTTCAAAGTCAAAAGCAAAGACTCAGTTGGGTTTTAGTTCCCCAGTGTGTAGTAAGGCCAAAGACCCCAAATGTAGTAAAAAGTTATTATTACATTAAGTAGTGCCACAAGCTTCTTCTATGCATTAACATTTATATGATGACATATAAGGGTTTGGTGTTACCGTCTTTTTCTGGGGTGTAGGTTTTCATTGTATTTTACACTTTGGGGGTTCAGCCTTTTTCTAATTGATGCTACATCACAATTACTGGTGCTTAGCAGGTGGTGAGCTCTGTTGTTAGTGCCCATGCAAGACATAT
Organism: Ondatra zibethicus; assembly: GCA_004026605.1. Taxonomy (NCBI): domain Eukaryota; kingdom Metazoa; phylum Chordata; class Mammalia; order Rodentia; family Cricetidae; genus Ondatra; species Ondatra zibethicus. Next base: position 30,081 of record PVIU01005515.1, on the reverse strand, counting down.
GCAATAAAAGACTTTAGTGCTACATGTGAGTCTCATTTTGCACAGAGTTGATACTGCATGCTCTGGAATTCACTACTGTCAAAAATGTCTTCTGAGAGACTGTGTAGGCAGAAGGGAAGAAGCAGGGAGCAAACCTGATACAGGCAAGGCATATATATCCAACTGTGTCTCTAAGAGCTCTTCAAATTATTACAAATAGGGCATATGGATCACATGAAGTTAGATTTTTGAAGGGCTATATAAAATAATAATGTGGATTATAATTCATGGTCTATTAGAGTTAGAGAAGTATGGAACTTATGTGTTTTGTGACCTGCCTAAGAGGAGAATGGACTCTCTACAATTACTTACTTTTGCTTGCAGATGGACGCTAAGCTGAAGACTAGAAAATAGCACAATATCAGGCTACTATAGAACAAAGAACACTCTGAAAATTACATATTTCAAGGCATATTTCAAGCATTTAAGAGACTGAAAATCAATTGACTGATTACTTAAAAGCTAAAACGACACATGTCCTGTGTAGCAATCATGGTGGTTGTATGAAAAACCAATTCTTTCAATTTAGCTTAATATTTTTTTGAAAAAAATGTACTTTTAGACAAATAATAGACCCTAGGGGAAGTAAATCAAAAGCAAAACGTTTGTTTCAGTTTTGGCTGACATTATTAATGACAAAGGAAGATGATGGGTGTGGATCAGACATATGGGAGTTGTTCCAGACATATGGATTTACCAGTAAATTGCCTTTAAAATGTTTACTGTATGTGTCTAGTCTATCTACCCATCTTATCGGTCTTGTTCTTAATTATATTTTTCTGGCAGCTCATATGTTCAGAAAAGGAATTTAAACAGCCTAAGAAACATTTATATTTGTTTTGAATGAACTTGGATACTCTGGATAGTGACGTTAAGAGACAGAGTTCTAGCTTGCAATGTCTAATCTTTTTCAGATAAAGAAGGTAGAGAAAAGACATTTTTTCAAGTTTGTTCAAATTATAATATTAATAAATGTATTATTTTAAAATTGAATGTTTGTAATGATATCTAACCTATAAAATAATTTAATATGTCACTACAGTTGTATCATTTAGAATGTTTTTTCAAATAAAGTTTAACTTAAATATTAAGTAACTTAAAGGCTCCATTTTATGATTAGTTAATTTTTTGAATAGGTGACTTTTGCATTCAAGAAATTACTTTATACTTTGGGCATTTTTAGTGGTTAGTGGTGTGTTAATAGATGAAACAAAATATGCAGTTGGAAGATGGTTTCAATTCTTTCCCATGTAACAAATTGATACCGTTTTCAGTTACCTTATAAAGTTAGCATATATTATTAATTTTCAAATGTAAGGACTTATAATTATTAATTATAAATATTAATTATATTAAAGTGTTTGAGGATTCATAAGCCAGTCTTAGCATTTTATACTGTTTCAAGGTCTGGGGGAGAAATCAGACTGGTGAGCATGGAGGAGTGGGGAAGAACGGTGGGGGAGTGAGTACAAGCAAGATAAAATGATATGGAAATGAACAAACATTTCTTAGCAAGACTCATCATTTTCTATGCTAGCTAAAAAATGAGATTTGTTTTCTTCTTGACTTCAAAGCAACAGTGATTCTTTCTAAGGAAATATGTGCCTTACAAGTATTCTTGGCACACTATGTCACACAGACCTTTGTTTATTTAGTTTATCATAGATGGCAGTCTCAGAGTGAACAGACCTCTTCCTTGTTGGACTGGGTGGAGCCAAAAGGCAAAGAAGCCTTAGTCCCAACCGTGCTGCTTAGCATTTTAAGAAGCGGTCCTGGTTAGAAAATGCTTACAGATATGTAATAAAGACAAATTCAGATGAAAAAGACCTCTAAATGGTTCATAGTGTTGAATAAATGTACCTGGGCTTGAAAGAGAGAGAGAAAAAAAGAATATAGAAAAATAAAACAAATTCTTTAAAGAGACAGAGCACAGACAGTCATAGATTAAAGGAGTAAAAAAAGGAAGCCACATAAAGATGGAAAATACACAGAGTCTGTCTTATGTATACTATTGTGTTTTCTTTGATTTTTTTTTTTTTGACTGTGAATGAGCTAAGTACAGAGAGACATTTCATTGTTCAGGCTGCTAAGCTAAACCAATATTTATATTAAAAGGTATCTTGACTTCAAAATTTGAGTCTAAGGATATGTTGCTTTGGAAAAGAGGTTCTGCTTTTGTTTTCACAGAGGTTGAGAACCTGTAGATTCCTTCCAGACTAATGTGGTTTGATGGACCAAGATCCCCTGAAAGGTCTCCACAAACCCCAAAATTACTTCACCCAACAAAAAGCAGGAAACAGTTCGGAGAGAACTATACCCAAATTCCCAAATATTGTTTATAAGTGTTTGTTTATATTTAAAAGGGGATATGCTCTAGAGATGAATACTTTGCACTGGTATGGATCTTGGTCTATTGACAGAAATTTAAGGTCAATTTTCTTATATATATTTCTGCTTTTGTTTAAGGTATTGTGTTTGTGCAGTTCATTTAAAAATGTAATGTATAATTAATAAATACAGGTTAATGCATAGTCATTTGTAATAGTCAAGCTTATAGTCATATTAGGTTTTCTAGATGTAAAGAGACATATTTCAGATGGACAGTTATTCTTCAAACCTTTCAAATACTAACAAAATAAGGCATTTAAAATGATTTAAGAACTTAGAACTTTTCATGACAATGAGACTCATCTCCTCCTGGCAGCGCCAATCTACTTCAAGAGGATGATGGGTATCGAAGAGGCTTCTTATTGAGTTTGTTGGCCATTTGGGCAAGAAACTGCTCTTACCTAGACTGCTTGATGCTATGCTGCATAAACAGGACATGCAGGACCCACAAAAAAATGACTTCTGAACTTGCCTAAGATAAGGCAATCCTTCAAGGATCCTGATTCATGAAAGAGTCTGCCAGACATTCTGCAGGCAAACAAGAAAGTGACTGACAAACTGCCAATATAGGCAGAACTATCTTTGAAATTTTCTGCTTCATGGAAAAGTCTGCCAGATACTATGTGCCTATAGGCTGAAGATGAATGCTCCAATGTTACAGAAGAAATTTGGTTAACTGTCCAGGCAGCGCAATGTCTCTATCAATTCTAGAATTTTGGAAGTTGCTTACAATGCACTTCTTGTTTACTTAGGTAATATTGTATCCTTCTGGAGTCTTTGATGGAGTTGAAGAAAGATAGTTATTGGTTTCCTTAGTTATGATAAAGGATAAATTAGATATAAGAGCTAGCTAGAATATGCCTAAGTGATTGGCCAAGGAGCATTTTAATTAATACAGTTTCTGTGAGGTTATTTCGGGTCTGGGTGGCTGGGAATGAACAAGGAGCCTCTGCCAACAGGAGATGGTTTAGGTAGTAAAATACTTGCCACACAAGCATAGAGACCCAAGCTGAATCCCAAGCATCCATGTAAAAGCCAGGCCAAGTGATGTATAATTAAGAAATACAAATTAATGCATAGTCATCTGTAATAACCCAGTGCTAATGAGGCAAAGACAAGAGGATTTCCAGGGCTAGCAAATCAACCTCTTTCCTCTGGATGCATCTACACAAATGTGTATGTGCATAAACACATGTATACATGTATATACATATGTTGTACACACACTCAAAAAGAAATTTAAAATAGGAAAAAACTACCTTCCATTTATTGAATTTATCCATATGTGCTTTATGGCACATAAGGAATAAACATTTACCTTTAGGAAACTTGGTGCCTTGATATGGAACAAAGAAGTTTTATGTTTGATAAAACTTTTCAAGTTTCATTTGCATTTATGGGTCTTCAAGAAGCAATTAAAAAGTACTATGTATTATTTATTGAGTCATAATAATATTATAGCTTGATTTTCTATTCATGATAAACTAATGTAAAGATGTGGGATTAAAATATTGATTAAGTCATTAACAACATTAGAGCATTAAGCTAAAGCAATTTTAAGTGGCTAAGTAAAAGTGGCTTATTTGTAATATATTTTAGTAAACCTTTCTATAAAATAATGCCACGGCCAGTGTTTTTTGCCTGTAAGACCAAGCAGTAAGAGGTATTTATTTATTAAGCTAATGAGGAAGAGTTATTTTTAAATTTTGTGTGTGTGTGTGTGTCTGTTTGTGTGTGTGTGTGTGTGTCTGTTTGTGTGTGTGTGTGTGTGTGTGTGTGTGTGTGAGAGAGAGAGAGAGAGAGAGAGAGAGAGAGAGAGAGAGAGAGAGGATGTGACTGGGTGTGGGTGTTCCGGTGCCATGCTTCTATGTGTAAGTCAAGAGGAAAGCTTGTAGGAGTTGATTATGTTCTAGCAATGTGGGTTCTAGATCATCAGGATTTTGTGGAAAATGCTTTTACCTGCTGAGTCATCTCATTGGTCCAGGAAAGAGATTCTATCAGAGGATAAAACAAAACATATCCTAATATACAACCACCCTTTACTAGCATTCCCCATGCAAAGTACACTTGAAAATGATTTGAAAAAGGAAATTGGATTACCTTCTTCACAGTTATGATGCCAACTTGAAAATTTGGGTCTGTATTAATATCAAAAGCATCTGCACCATCACCATCCACAATAGTATACTTCATCTCTGCATTGATTCCTTCATCCAAATCCTTGGCAAACACTCTCCCCACAGTGGAGCTAATTGGAGCTGACTCCAGTACACTCATCTGATAATGTTCTGTGAAGAAAAGCAGGAACATGTATTCTTGATAATCTACCACTAAAAATAGGCTTTATTATCACATGATATCAGGCATGCCATGTAAAACATTTTTTTCGTGGTTCATAAGTTAAAACTTAAGTTTTACAGTTTAAAATTTCAGTCCAGGGAGTGAACGCATCCCCACTGCCTATGGGCTGTGCTGAACGTTCAATAAGGAGAAGTTGCGTCATTCTTCCTTCAGTGTAGGAAGAAGCACCTTGCTTCCTCATTTTTAATATGCCACATGAATGGGATATTTCTCCAAATGCCATGCTTTTCCTGGGAAATATGGGATCACAAAGCACATTTATTCCATCAAATTTCAAATGTCCTAATTTCCATTTATGTCCTGGCCTGTGTGCTACGGTCCCATCTCTATGACCAGTAGCCCTGAGTGGATGGAGCCCTTTGAGGTCAATGTGTGGTACATCAACTTGTTTTCCATAGCTGTGACTATCGGGATGCCTCTGAGTGGGCTTTGTGTTCTAGTTCTAAACGCAACTACCCAAACCAGATGCCGCATGTAGAAGAAGCTCAGCGTTGATAATGCCTTCCTTTTTGAGTTGATGCACTTGTTCATGATCTTTATTTTTTTAGCCTATTTTCACTTCTGTGAAGTTGTATATTTGAGAACTTACTTTTTTATCAGTTACAGGCTGGCTAACTAAATAACTAAAATCACACACATTTTCAATATTGTTGCTGTCTTTTATCAATATTGTTGTCATCTCTTATTGTAAATTAATCAATTTTTGTGTATACAGGCATGACTACATGAGTTTCTGTGCATATGTGCATTCAGGTGCTTGCAGGGAACAGAGGCCATCCTAGTCTCTGGGATCTGAGTGACAATGGCTGTGGGTTGTGAGCTGTTGATGTGGGTGTCAGGAACTAGACCCCAGTCATCTGCAGGAGGTCAAGAGCAGGAAGCACTCTTAGCTCCCGAGCCATCCCATAGTTCCTCTTTTTCATCATGTATTGTAAACTACAAGGAAGCCTGAGGCAAAGGAGCTGATGGCCCCCAAGGGTTGTGGGCGACTGAGAGATTACTCCACTCCACCTCCCACAGGAGGAGAAGCCTGAGTCAGAGACCCTCTACTGTGCCATGCAAAGTTATCAATGGATTACACTTTCTTCCCCAGAAATTTTAGGCAAAACATACACGTGCCTATAATCTTTTCCACAGAAGGAAGCTATCCTATGTATTTAAACACAGTTATAAGTTTAGCATGTATTAGAATTTCTACATGGCATTAGAAATAAATATCTTGCCGGGCGGTGTTGGCACATACATTTAATCCCAGTACTCTGGGAGGCAGAGGCAGGCAGATCACTGGGAGTTCAAGGCCAGCCTGGTCTACAAGAGCTAGTTCCAGGACAAGAACCAAAGCTATAGTGAAAACCTATCTCGAAAAACCAAAACAAAGAAACAAACAAACTAAAAAACAGCAATAAATATCTTGAGCACATAATATTATTTTTCATTGTGGTTCAGCTAAAGGTGATTAGGCTTGTTCAACATAAAAGAGTAGGAATGCCATTTTGTCAGCATCCCACAGTTAGCTTTGGTAATATTTTTGAGAAAGAAGCTAACCAGAGTTCCTACAATAGGAAATCAGAAGAACAGTAGAACAGAAGCATTTAATCCAAGGTAGAGTTAAGGAATAATGGCAGTATTCAAATTTAACTTTCACAAATAAATGGAGAAATATTTAATGATGAATTAATTTATTTTGAAAAGTGCAAAAGTACTATATTTTAGTGGAAAATGGTCTTAGAGTTTTGATTTGGGGGTAGGACTAAAGTCCCCATCTTCACTGTATTGTGTAATGTTCTAGAGAAGCTGCCACTCCTGGAGGGACATGCGACTATATCCACAAGTGTCTGGATCTCTAAGCCTTTGAGCTTTGTAGTCTGTTGGCTGTTCTACTTCCCATGCTGCCTTCATCAGGGATACCCATCTGGTCTCATATTTGAGAAGTTCAATAACTCAGAATATTCAGAACCCACAGTGTTCATTTGGTGTGCGCAGCATGAGTCATTTATGAACGAAAATGGAACTCAGGATCAGTAAAGCTGCACCCATCACTCCATATGGAAGCTTATACTGCACTCTGATTGGTGAACTAGTCATCTTAGTAACTTACTCATTTGTATCATTTGTAAAACACTTACCTGATATTCTACCTTTTTTCTTTCATGAATGACCTGGCGACTTTGTGTATTCCATTTACACATGACTATTCGAGTTTTCTTTATTTACATAAATGAGATAAAAGTAATTTTGATCCAGCTGGTTCAAAATGCAAGCTATTCAGCTAATAGTCTGAATTCTGTTTGCAGTTTAGGGGTGTGTGTGTGTGTGTGTGTACTTGCATGTAGAAGCCAGAAACAAACCTTATGTGTTGTTCCTTAGATACCTTTCCCTTTGTTTTGAGAGAGGGTTTCTCAGTGGCCTATATCATGCCGTATATTATGTTAAGTATGTTAAGAAGATTGACCAGGGAATCCCAGGAATCTATTCTTTTCTGACATCCCAGAATGGGGATTACAAAAGGGTACCAGCATTGCTAGCCTGTGATTCTGGGATCGAACTTGGGTCCTCAAGCTTGCAAAACAAGCTCTTGAATGATTGAGCTATTTCCTCAGCTCCATTTTTGTGTTTTAGTTTTAGTTTTTGTTTGTTTCCCCCTTTCCTTGATAAGTGTTCAACCTGGAATTGCATCTGCTGTTTCTCCAGTATCTTCCCTCAGGCACTCACTTTCAAAGTCACATCTCCATTCCTTAAGGACATTCAACCTGATTGCTTTGCTGTCACTTCATATTCAAATCTGAATTTGTCTTCCCCTGCCTGCCACTAGTTCCATTATGTATCCTCTACTCTGTCAGCAGTACAGTCCTGCTCCAGATTAAAAATGGTGTCCTCTTTGACCAACCCTCAGCTGTGCTTCCTCTAGCCAGGAGAGTGAGAGTCCATGCTTATTTTTTCCTGTGCTGTGTGCTCTCCTCCCGCCCTCCCCGTCTTTGTCTCTGTGTGTGTATAAATAATAATAAATAAATAAATATATATAAATAAATATGTGTGTGTATATATATATTGTATATTACATCTTTAGGCAGTATCTCAAATTGATAGTGCTTGAACGAATGTGGTTTCTTCATTTTGGCATGTTGTGTTTTCTTTTCTGCTAATGTAAATCCTTTCTATTCTTCAGTCTTCTGTTTAAGTCTCATTATCCTGTGAAACCTTCACTCATTTTTTACTTGTTGAGAACAAGTAGCAAACTTGTGTGCACTGCACAAACTGTTCCACGATACTTTACTCTTTCCAGGCTGCAGGATGAGTCAACGTAGGAATCTACTCAATTTGCACCATTTATGAACCCACAAGTGGCATACCAAGCATTCCTTATTAATTTTTCCCCCTCTATAACAGGACATGTGCTCATTGGATGGATTTTAAGTTTGAGAGCCAGGGGTTAGTACCTTGTGTGCCCGTGCCTGGTGTCCCTACAGATCATGTATGGCACCGAGTTGTGTATTGTTCCGTTAATATGGTCAGATGGTGGCCTGTTCAGCTACAGCTCTGGCTGTTTCAGGAAATGTGTTCTGAACTGATGCCCATTTGGAAAATCATTTTCTTGAAAATGAGCTCTTAATGGAGATTAGTGGTTAAAAACAAATCTTACACATGATAATGATTCGTGACCCATGAAAATTTAACCCTATATGACAAATATTACTCTTACTACTCAGTGTTGTGCAGGTGGATGATGTGGCCATCATGTTAAAAAAAAAATGGGAAAAAAAGTCTTAGAAGATTTAACAGGGATGAAATAGTGAAAAAAGAGTTGAGAAACACTGATTCAGTGATAGGAAGATGGTTGTGATGCAGGAAGATATAAATAAATGATTTTTGATGCAAACTAACGGTACACCTGAACTCTGTGAGGGGTGGCTCCCTCTAGTCTAAGAGATACATCTTGGTACTTACTCTGGGGAAAGCGGGGTGGGTTATCATTGACATCTGAGAGGGTGATGTTGACTGTTGTAGTCCCAGCTAATCCTCCAAGCTGCCCTCCCATATCCTTGGCTTGGATGATTACTTCATAGTATTCTTTGGCTTCTCTGTCCATGTTCATGAGTGCTGTTCTGATCACACCTGCAGGATAGGAACTGTTTGAAAAAGCACAATGGCAAAACTGGTTTTCTGAGGATGCATGTGTGGTTGTCTCCTTTGTGTATGTGAATACCTAATACCAAGATGCACAGCGCCTATTTTTATTAAATGTGTGGTTAAAATCCCAGCTTCAGAAAAGCACTGTGTGAAACAAAGGACCAAGAAATAGACAGCCATCAGGAAAGGCCCAGAGGCTGTGTCCTTGGCAACATTACTGAAGCAGAACAGGAGGTGGCAGCAGTAGTTTTCTTACAGAGTCCAGGAGTGCCGTCTGAGGCGGTTGTAGGCTGTCTTTACCTGGGATTTGAGTACAGGAAACAAAGCTTCATGTGTCCACAAATCTGTGATTCTAGATAATTTCCCTGCTCCTTCGGCCTTCAGCCCTAGAGCGCTGGTAGTGTGAATGACTCTCTAGAAACTGGCTCCTAGTGTGTTTCCCTGCTCCCCATCTGCCGGGAAGGACGGATGAAAATGATTAGACTCCCCTTTGTTTACAGTCGCTGTTCTGTTTTCCTCTGCTTACTTCTGTTCCTCTGAGTTCCTTAAGCAGGATTCAGTGTGTGTTGTTTATTTTTTGCCATGCATAAAAGATTGACTTCCCCAGACAGTTCAGAGCAGAAGCAGCATGAAGGGGTGGTGACTGGATTTCACTAAGAGGGGTCTAAACAAGATGCATTGACATGTAGATTCTGATCTGCCAAGGATGTGTGAAGTTTTATCTCCTTTTTAACCTCCAGCTTAGGAAAGCTGGCTTTCATACACTTGCAGGGAAGGTTAAGGCCTGTTGTTACAGGTTTATGACGCAGCCTGTGGCTAAACTGGCATCCTGAATGGATAGGCAAGCCTGTGGGACACCGTCCTGCCCAAGTTTCCTCCTGTGATGTACGTGGTGCAGTCACTGATGCCGTCCTAAAAGGAAACGTGCAGCATTTTTCCTTGTAAATGCCTGTTGGCCAAAGCAATGACAATCTTTTCATTTATTTTTGACCTTAACACTGTTGACGCCCCTCATGGGCATTGTCAGAATAATGTACACTCCTTCCGAGGATGTAAAGGTTCTGCCTGGAGTTTTCTTCCCTGCGGGCATCCCTTCATTTGTCCCCTTCCCGGTTGGTGGAGTTACTGAAGCTTCTGCTTTATAGACATTTCTAGCTGTGATCTTTTCTCTTTCCTCCTACTAATTTACACTCTCTCACTTTCTACCTTTATGAGACCATTTTCTGAATGCCTAGCTACCTTGAGGACATATAGGAAAGAAAATTCTCCTAGTAATAATAGAGATATATTTCTTTTCTTTTAGAAAAGGAGGTGACTTTGATTGTTCACTGGTGGCTTAGCCGCTGTGCTTGTTTCTTTGCTCAAGTTCGGCCTCTTAGGTCTGCTTTCCCTCTGTAAAGTGGGAGCAATAGTACTTCCTATTGGGAGGTTAAAAATAGTTAACATTTATGAAAGCGCTTGGAGAAGGAGAAACCCTGGCTCAGTAACAGAGTAACAGTAGCTATTCTGCCCAATACAGCCACCAAAGTGATTTCCCTTGGTGGGATAAAACATGAATCCTGTAGTCAAAGCTCCTTGACACAAGCAAAACCCTAGGCTTCCTAGTCTCTCCTCTTCTGCCATGCTGCCTCTTCTCAGTTCTGTTCTCTTTGCATCCCCCCTTGGAGGAGTGACCTCCACCAGGCTCTGCCTTTCTGGGGGCCATATCCATGTGCTCTTGCCTGTCTCATGAAAACCCACTTGCCTGGCAGTCATTCACTCTGCCCTTGTCTTTTGCTTAGCAATGATTGGCTCAGTAGATGAAACTTTGTGGGTATGTCAGTAACCGCAGGAACTTGGTTAGCACGTAAATGAATCCTGATGGTCAGCTGAGTGATTGCCCAGAAGGCCCTGTGATTCTAGCTGTGGAGCAAGCCCAGGTGAATGTGGCAATCTTCTTTGGTCTTGATGAAGTTATAGAAGACCTTAAGCCTTGGTAAATAAATATAGACATGGAGTTTTTGGGAGGTGATGAGGAGACAATCTCTGTAGGCAGGGCTTTGGTATCGCTCAGCAATTCATGAACACTGTCTCACCTTCCCTATCCCCAGCAGTTCTAATGTGCTCTCATAATACTAAAGATTATGACAGTCTTTTCTGTGTAATACATTTCCTGTAGAGTCCTTGAAAAGAAGAGTTGGGTCTGTCCTAAGTAGGAAACACAAGGAATATTGAATAAACAATCACCTCTGCCTTGACACTTGTACTATATACCTGTTTTGGAGTCCACAGAAAAATATGGTTGTCCCTGGAGAATGCTATACACTACCCGGGCACTGTTGCCATAGGTTGGGTCATCAGCATCTGTGGCTGTCACTTGGATAACAGAGGTACCTGAAGGAGAGAAGTGGGAGAAACCTGTTCAAGCAGTTATAAAGAGCTGGTATATCCTGAACAGTCAACCTTAAAACCTTTTGCAGATGTTATGCCTGCTTCTTTTGGAGAGTTTCCTTCCTAGATCAAGTCTCTTGTTACTCAATGGGGATGATAGTTATTGGTGTTTAAATTCTTGGTAACCAGTAAAAGTAACACTGACTATGTAGTCTTCTTTGTTTATTGGTAACAGCCAGTATTAACCCTTAGCAACCAAATATTAGCCATCTAATTCATAGTTTATTCTTAAGGAATCAGAACTGGAAGAAGCTGGGAGATTTATTATTGCTTAATGTGGTGGCTTCCAAAAGCTACATAACTTCCTACCCACTGAACAAGTTGGTGGTCATCTTGGTTTCACTTTTATGATTTCTGCACATTTTCTACTCTATGTGTACATAATAGGATCTCCAAGAGTGTGTCTACTGTTTGTGAAAAATCAGTGCATCCCCACCTTACCTACTGGTGACATTTCTGGCACAGTGGCAATGTAAGGTCCATCCAGGAACTTGGGCTCATTGTCATTGATATCTTGGATTTTGATGATGAATTCTGACTCTGGCTCCATTGGTCGGCCTGTCCGCCTATCTAGGGCTTGAGCCCTTAAAGTGTATTGGGCTCTTTCTTCTCGGTCCAGCCTCTGAATGGCATGGATGTCTCCAGTGGTGTCATCAATAGTAAACACGATGCCTGCTCCTTCTCCTGAAAGGATGTATTTGATGGATCCATCTCCTCTGTCCATATCTGAATGAAGCTAGGGACAAAAGTACTGAAATTTCATTATGGATACACTCAGGAGTTGGAAATAAACTGATTTCCACTTTTGTACAGACTTAAGACCTTCCTTTACCTACGAATGTTCTTTCCACTTCAGTGTTTAGAAAATCTTTCTGTAAATAACTACCATGCTTTAAAATGATGAGTAAAGGGATATATAGACAGTTTTCTATGTCATATTCAGTATCTTGTAGCTGGAGATTTCTCTTCTACCTGCCAGTTCCTGAATAAACCACTCTGAGGCTTAATATTAGTGACAAGCTCTTTGGCCTATTAGCTCAGGCTTATTATTAACTAGCTCTTACAACTTAAATTTACCTATTTCTATTATTCTATATTTTACCACTAGGCCTGTGGCTTGTTACCTCACATCTTACTTTTCCAGGGGCTGCTGGCATCTCCCTGGCTCTGCCTTCATTCTCCTCTATCTCTGCTTGGATTTCCTGCCTAACTATATTCTGCCTTACCATAGCCCCAAGCCAGCTTCATTCATCAACCAATGAAAGCAACACATAATTGCAGCATACAGAAGAGCATCCCACATCAGTATTTTTATCTTAATACTATAAAATGACTTTCCTAGAGAAACAGAAGACATCTATAGAAACAGGAGCAAGTTTATTAAGGAGAAAGCTTATTTTTTCATTCAAAAAAATAAAAGACAGCATACAAGTCTAGATATCTTAAAGTTAAAAATAAATGATGGCATAAGCCTAGAGGCAGGTAGATCACTGAGTTCAAGGTCATTTTGGTCTACAGAGTGAGTTCTAGGGCAGCCAGGGCTATACAGAGAAATTCTGTCTCAAAAAAAAAAACAACAAATAAAGGGAGAAAAAAAGAACGAAAGAAAGAAAGAAAGGATAGCTATAGGTTAATGTTTGAAATATTATAAATTTTATGACAGTTCAAATTGGCTTAAAAGATGATGAAGTGACCCATTAAAGAGTTAAGACCAGACCACAAGATGCCTGATAATTTATACTTGGTTCCTGGGGCCCCATGATGGGAGGAGAGAACTGACTCTTTAAATTGTCCTTTGACTTCTGCACATGTGCCCATGAATGTAAGTACACACACACACACACACACACACACACACTAAATAAATATAATTGTAAAAAATTAAAGGTAAAGGCGATGATATATAGGAAGTAAAATGTGACTTCCATGGACTCCTGCAAAGCTTCAAGTTCTGAGACCCCCCAAGTTCCTAGTTTCCTATTTAAGACTATGTTTGTGTCAAGTGAGGTTTAAGTGCTGATTGTGTGTGTGTGTGTTTGTGTTTTACAGCAGTGTCTCTCTTTTTAGTAAGACTCACTTGAATAGTAGGACTCAACTGAATTTGGATTCAGTTGATTCACTAAAATCTATGTGTGGATGGTTATTTTTCTCAAATTGATTTTAAAAATTATTTTACTTTTATATACATGGATGTTTTGCCAGGATGCATAAGTGCACTATTTATGTGCCTGGTGCCTGCAAAGGCCAGAAGAGAGCATCAGATATCCTGGAACTGGAGTTACAGATGGTTGTGAGGCACTGTGTGTGCTAACAATCAAACCAGGGTCTTCTGGAAGAGAAGCTGGTGTTCCTTTTACTCCTGAGCTATCTCTCTAGCCCCATCTTCTCATATTCTTTTGTAATGATTTCTCCAAAGACATCTGGGAGCACCATTTTATCTTGGCCTAGAAACATGTCTGTCTTAATAATTGCACATAATGTATATAGACAGCAAGAATGCTGAGATTTTGTGTTATCTTATAGGCCTCCCCAAAAGAACCAGCAAAATCATTAAGTTTAGTTAGCACTGATAACTCTGCTGCTGTCTATGTTTCCAGTTGTATACTTCAGCACCAAAGATTTTATCATAAAACAGACAACAAGTGGTAGGCTTATTGCTGCAAGCTCAATATATCTGATATGAATATGGTTTATGTCAGTTATCAACTAAGTGTCCCTGTCATGAGGAAATATGCTGTCTATAATCCTTAATTTTCCCATATTATAGATGGAGAATAGCATTAATTCTAAGGGTTACTGGGATCATTGGAGATTAATGTATGTAAAGTACAGAACACTGTTCCTTTTCCATAGGAGGAAAGTTATAAATGGGGCCAATTATGGTGATGACATACCTGCTGAGAGAAAGGGATATTAACATGCCCAGCTCTCATTTGCTCCCTTCAAGCCTCCAGGAGTAAACACTAGCTAGAACTAGAGACCATGTTGCTATGCAGAGCCCAATGACCAGGGCCCGTAAAGCATTGGAGGGGCTCTGATCCTACTCCTGTGAGGATTAATGTGTAGGGATACTCAGGGAACACCTGACAGTGTAGTCACAGCCACCTCAGACAGGGATGGCTTCTGAGACTGGGACTGGTTTGGAGCTAATCTTAGATTTATTCCTGGCCAAGTCATGCTGCCTAAGGATTGAAGCTATGCCTTATCTACAGAAGGGAAAGAAGAGAATAAAATCACCTAAAAATAAATTTTGACTTCTTTCTACTTAAAAGTATTCTATATAGAATATGACAGTCTCACGTGTCTCTATTCCATATACACTCTTAACACTAAAGTCTTCTATTTATTCAGTTTAAAGAGCTAGGGGAAAAGCCTAGCACTTATTGTGTAGAAGTAAAAGACACTTAGTTTGGAACTGGGAACAAAGAAATGAAGATCATTCCCTTTGGAAATATGCTCCCAGCACCATCGAACTGAAAAGAGGAAGACAAAAGTTTCAGGAGTTTCTTAAATTATGAGATTAAAAAAACTACATCTGTATATTTACAAACATAATTTTAAGGCATATGACATTTGACTTGCATTAGGACAGGTCAAGTTATGACAAGTTATAATGGACACAGAGCTTGACACATTAAGCACATGGTACCATCACAGACCACGTGTAAGTGGCCTGCCTTTAGAGTAGGCTTAATAAACAACAGAAACCAAAGCTAGCACTGCTGAGGGGCAACCATGCTTCCTAAGGTTGATGAGACTGACTAGGGTCAAATGGGGTCAGTGCTGAAGTTCACATCCCTTCTCTGGCTTCCCTCTATATGAGAAGATACTGCAGAATCTTTGTAGAGAGTTCTCTGGAGGTGAAGACTATGTAATCCTCTTGGTAAGTACTCTGGCCTGTAGCAGATTGTACAGGCTCGGGCTAAAGCTTTTGCAGGAGCCTTATGTCACCTTCTTTTTAAGGGGTAGTATCTTTCAGGTTGCTTCTTTGTGTGTCTACTGCTTTTCAAGGTGTCCTTGTCAGTTTTGTTGTCAACTTGACACACTGAGAAGAGCAGACCTCTGTTGAAGAATTGCCTCCAGCCGATGGCCTGTGGGAATCCCTGGGGGCATTTTTTTGACTGCTTGTTCTTGTAGAATGGCCCAGACAACCACTAGTGGAACCATGCCTTGGTGGTGGCGGGAAAGTAGCTGAACTTGACCTGAAGAAAAGCTTGTAGCAGCATTCCTCCATGGTTAATGGCTCTGCTCCTCCTTGAGTTTCTGCCTTGACTTCCCATAGTGAAGGACTGTTACTGAAAGCGTCATATAGAATCAATTTTTCTCCTCAGATTTCTTTTGGTCAAGGTGGTTTATCATAGCAACAGAATGCAGACTAGAGCATCAGGGGAGGGAAAAAGAGCTCAACAGTGGAGCAGAAGGGCCTTTTATGACCTGGAAGCATATCACCTGTGAAGGAGGCTTGTACCAAGCTGAATTCTGAGGACTAGAATTGTGTGTCTCCAAGACCCTTTCGGGAAACATGTCCTCTACCAGTTAGTTAGCAAGGAAGGAAGGGGGAATGCTAGGGTATCAGATCTACAGTGACTCTGGGAAATAGGCAGGGAATCTTCCAGCAGGAGCAACAGGATAGGGCAACAAGTTAGGGTTTTCTGGCATCAAAATGTGGGAGGACCTCTTCAGGCTGGGTCTGGGAGAGAAGAGAGTACTGCTTAGGTATGGTTTCAGGGACCCAGATGAGCCCTCCCCACTAATGAAGTCCTGGAAGTACCTCAACTACAGAGTTGTAAGGAGTATCAGTGTAAGAGGGGTCTGATAATGAGTGTGAAAAATCCTCCATGCTAGATCAGTTGATGGTTAACTAAGGGAACAAGTCTCATCTCTCTCTAGCCTTCTGCCTTCCCTGTGGTAGAGTGCAGTTGGGAAATGAGAAATCCCAGCTCCATCACAGTGTAGAGCTTTAACAGGTGACTATGGAGGTCAGGGACACGTTAAGAAGCTTAAAGTCAACAAAGGAATGTCCATGGAACATTTGGGTTTGTGAGCCACAGAATACCCATTTGGTTGTAAAAACTGCAGAAGAGGACATAAAACATTCTTCTCTGGGCACATGGAAAATTGGCATTAAAACATTTTGCCTTTATTCATATTTATTCCCGTGAAGACTAAGTGAACTTCAGCTACAGCACGTAAATACATTCTGGGAAGACATCGTTCCCGTAGAAATCTTGTAGACAGATAAATGGCTATCTCATGCGCGTACAAATCTAGTCTTTAAAATCTTAGCCAGAATAGGAGTGAGCGCTGGGAAGTGCATGTACATGAAAAGAAATCTCAGTTGATTTAAGATTTTGGGAACAGGTGATCTTCACACCCTTTGCTAATGAAGTTTCTGCGTGTTCAATGACATTCTAGAAAGACACCAAATGCTTGTAATTGTGGTTAGACAGTGGTCTTGTAATCCTTAGCCTCTACATGACTTGTGACTACAGGTCCATGCCCAGGCAGATCTCTCTGTACCTTGTCCTTCTGAATGTCAATATAATCTAGCTTTAACTTGACACTGCTTGTCCCTGGGAAGCCCAGTGTGGATTTTATAAGATCATGCCGATTAAAGCTGATCTTTGTTGCTATATTCCTTCCTGAAATAGCAAATACTCTGGCAGGCTCTCTAAACAGACTTTTCCAGGACTTTAGGTGACAATTTGACTGTCTCTGGTGTAAAGAGATTAAAAGATGGATGGCTTTTCTTTCTAAAGAAAGTAGAAGGGAAAGTACATGGATAAGTGAATATCTAAGTGTCCGTGTGTAGAGACGCCACTATGGGGTGAATCCCAGTGTACTCCCGGGACAGGTGACTGGGGACTTGTCAAAGTGTCTTAGGTGGAGCACACTTCCATTCTTCCCACCCATCAGCCAACATCGAGGAAGCAAGTCTTTAGGTTCTTGAGGCTCTGCACTTGTCTGAGTGGTGCCATGGCTACATTTCAAGTTGCTGATGAGCTATTTTCAGAGCATTGCGAAAGAAACCCCATGACTGTGGGGCAAGAGTAAGGGCTATGGAGAGCTGCGCTTTACTTAACACTCGTGTGACCAGAACCCCTTCTTCAAGCCTCATTCCTTAGGTAACATTTGCTCACTGCCTTGTCATAAAGGTCTGTCTTGTGTGACTGTGGCTGAAAGTACTAGGGTAGCTTATTACAATATTGATTGCTATTTTTCTTCAGCATTATTGTTTCAGCCACTTCGTACTGGGCTTGGGAGGTGATGTAGATAAGATTGGAAAGTAGCACCCCTATTTCTATCTTTTAAAAAAGGAAAGATAGCCCTAAATTGTAGGAGAATATAAATTAATCACTAGATATTAGTATGTTATTTTCTTAAATGTATTTTAGCAATAAACATGGATACCTACTGTTCCACAACTATAAAGGAGTTGAATGTCTTCAGAGCTCTGAATAGACTGAAGAAATGTTCATGATGTAAATAGTTTTCTGGGTAGAGCCTGGGGAATTTGAATGGCACTTAAGAGGGGTAGCATTAGGATGCACCTGTGAGGGCAGGCGACTAAGCACACACCTGGCATGAGTGTTAAGCGATGGGCAGAAGCTGGAAGAAGTCCTATCTTGGACCTGATCTCAGAAAATATGAGAGGGTCTGATGAAGACGGTGTTATTGAATGCTATGTTGATTCAGAAGGTTGGAATACTGGAGTAGGTGCTTTCAAGAGATAAATGTTCCCAGAGGAATCATTCCCCAGGGAGATTAGGTGGTGCCTGTGCCGTTAATCTGATCTCGAGGAGCAGAGAATCACAGTAATGAAGAAACAGAGAGGAAGAAGTGAATCTGAGGGAAACTGGCCAGGAGATACCAGTATCTGCGGTGACTGATTGTGCAGAAAGAATAAAGAAGATGAAGGAGAACTTAGAGTCTGGAGAGCTTGCAGCAGCATTAGGCATGCCTTAGGAGCTGACGTATTCTCAGAATGAACTCTGTAACACCATTGTTACTACTGAGCACTCCAAAGTCACAATGAGCTATCTCCTAGGTACTGTGCTAAGCACTTTATGTGCATCGGTTTAGACAATTCTTACCATACCGTGAGGTGGCCATTTACCTATTCACTAGGCATCTTTTTAGTCTCCCTTTGTGTGTCAAGTGACAATTTTAGTGCTGAGGATAAAATGAGAACAATGTCCTTGCCCTTATGGAGCTTCTGGTCTACTCAGAGGTTCCAGATACTAAGCATGTAACTCAAAAATACAGTAGGTTGTGATTATTGTTGTGAAACAAGCATTGGCTAAAATTATTTGTTATTTTATGTGTATGTATGTGTGCCTTAGTGTATATATGTGCACTATGTTCATGTAGTACCTGAGTACCTGTCAGATCTCCTGGAGGTGGAGATACTGGTGGCTGGAGTGACCTACTGTGGGTCCTAGAAACTGAACTTGGATCCTCTGAAAAGAGAAACAAGTGTTCTTAGACACTGAGCCATCTCCCAGCCCCAGACAGTGATAGACTCTTACACAGGGTTCTGCCTAGAAAGGGGCCAGGAAAGCTGAGGTTCAAAATGAGCAGACAGAGGAAAAGGTACCCACTATGGAAGAAGCCAGTAGAAGGGCATTTTGTTGTAAGGTAACCATCCAGAAAAACCTGGCAAATTGTGGGAACTGTGAAAGGCCATGTTTCTGGAACATAAGAACCAGACAGGGAGTAGAATGGGTATGTGAGGATCTCAGTGGCAGGTGGGTGGGAAAGCTTCAGGGGAATGGATGTAGAGTCTCCCTCCAATTCAACGTGAAGACATGAAAGAGTCTTAATTGAGTGGTGGGTGGTATACAAAGGTCACGTGTGGAGATATGCTGAAAGTGCAGGTAGACATGAGGAGGATGGCTGGGGAACTAGGCAGTCATTTACTAGTGAAAGATAATGGTGGAAGTACAGGATGACAGATGAAGGGCTCGGGATGTTTTTGACACAATAACGACAGTATTTTAGGTGGAGAGAATGTAGAGCACTGAGAAAGAAAAAGAAGCTATTAAGTTGTTGGTGTGTGCATGTGTTTGTGTATGTGATGTTTATATATGTGTATGTAAAAGCACGCGTGTGTGAATGTGGGCGTGCACATACCATGGCATGATGTAGTGGGGTCAGGGAAACCTTCTACTTTGTTTGAGACAAAGACTCTTCTATGTTGTTGACCACTGTGTATGCCAGAACCGATACCCCACACATCTTCAGGAAGTCTCCTTCCACTACCTCCCATCTGGAAGTAGGGGCACTGGGAGTGCAGATGTACTTTGCTGGATTCTAGCTAAGTTCTACCCACTTACATGGCAGACACTTCAACCACTGAGCCACTTCTTTGGCCAGACTACTAGGTTTTTGGTTCTAGAATGGGGTCCTGGCAATGCTGAGACAAGAAAGATTGGGGAAGGGGAATTTCAAAAGGTAAGAGTTTTTATGTAAAATAATGCATTTAGACCCATGAAGATACCAATTCTCTACGATTTATGAATATAAGGCTTATAGAGTTGTTTTAGAAAGAGATGGAGATTTTGTATTTATTGTCCTAGAGATCGTGGTTAAAACCATAGGCACAAGGCTGGAGAGAGTACCAGAAGTTAAAAGGACTTGCTGGTCTTGTAGAGGACCCAGGTTTAGTTTCTAGCACCCAATAGACAGCTCACAACCTCTTGTAACTCCAGTTCCAGGGTATCCTTTTCTGGTCTCTGTGGGCACTACACACATGCAATGTACATGAATATGTGCAGGCACATACTCATCCACATAAAATAAAAACAAGTAAATCCTGAGCGGCATTGAACTTTGTACTTGCAACCATTTCTTAATCTCAATCCAGAGTAAGGGATCATGTTGGGGAATATTATTTTAAGGAGTGTTGCTTTTGTTTATGCTGTGGAACATTTGTTTAATGATGCAAAGATGTGTTGCTTTTGTTTATGCTGCATTCCTTTAACTCTTTAAAGCTGTAAATCTTTGCCTGTCTCAAACGCCAGATGGTCTAACAAAGAGCTGAATGGCCAATAGCGAGGTAGAAGCAAGGATAGGCAGGACTGGCAGGCAAAGAGTATAAACAGAAGAAATGAGGAAGAGGAGGAGCCACAAGAGAACAAGGAAAGGAGAATGCTAGGGGATAGCCACCCAGTCACACAGTCAAACATGGAGTAAGAGTGAAATTAAGATATGCAGAAGTAAGAAAAGAAAAAACCCAGAGACGAAAGGTAAATGGGTTAAATTAAGGGAAGCTGTCTAGAAACAAGCCAAGATAAGCCCAGGAATTCATAAGTAAGAATAAGCCTGCATGTGTGATTTATTTGGGAACTGAGTGGTGGGCCCCCAAAAGAACAAAGAACCAAAGCAGTAAGAACAAAGACATCACACAGCAGGATCAACTAAGGGAAAAGACATATTCAAATACATTGAAACACACTTTTAAAGAGAGGAAAACATAACACACAAGCAAGCACAGCTAGTCTTCCAGGAGACATGTATGGGCAGAGAGGGTGAGGGAAGCAGTCATGGCGTCAGCTGGCACAAGGCCAACAGTTGAACCTGAAATAAAGGAAGAAACCAGTATTGTGATGGACATTGGTATTGCGATGGTTCAAGAGGTCAGCAGTGCCCAAGGCTGTGACTGGGAGTTTTCATAAAATGAAGTCACTGAGCAAGCAATGCCTGAGTTCTTAACAGTCGTGGAAACAGTTTCATGACTGGTCAAGACAGGGCCTGGTACCTGGATTGAGAAGGAACCAGCAGGGAGGGGCTAGAGAGATGGCTCAGCAGGTGAAAGTGCTTAGCAGTTTCTCAGAGGCCCTGCGTTTAGCTCTCCTCGTGTTTACAGCTGGCTGTAACTCCAGCTGCAGGGGATCCAAAGCTCTCTCTGAAGGCAGTAGCTGTCAGAGTTAGACGTGCTCATGAGCACGCACGCATGTGCACACACACACACGCACAATTTTAAACATTAAAAAAATTTTTTAAAAACCAAGGAAGTGGTTGGCATATAATTGTTGAGGACTCTGGAAGCTCCTGGCAGGACTAGGCATGGAATCACATGTGTTTGTCCTGAATCATTCTTACAAGTGTTTAAGTTATCATCTGAATGAATTATTTATTTTCTAAATAATTTCTTGTCTGCCACTCTCTCCTCCTTGGTTGATTTCATTGGATGGTTGGTCTCTGGTTAACATATAAATATGACAAACAGAAGAGAAAACTAGGTTTAAAAATGAAATGATGATAGACTAATTAAGGGACTTTGAATATATAGTTTATAAATATATTGATTGTCACTAACTAACCCCAAAGCAGTCATACTAGGAAATTATGGGGGAAGAATATTTTATCCTTTTGTTGTTGATTTTCATTAAACTTAGGTCTCAAGCTAGACCTTTATTAACACACACACATGCGTGTACGCAGATATACACACATATACGCATGCAGACACACACACACACATGCAGACACACACACACACATGCAGACACACACACACACATGCAGACACACACAGTATGAACATTTTACTCTTCCCATTGTGTTGTTCCCAGAAGGTTGCTGCCACCCCTGTTCAGGGTTGTGTGGTTTCTATAAGGTCTGAGAGTTTTCCTACAAAACATGGTGGTGTTTTTTATTCCCCCACTGAATACAGACATAGAAAAGGAGAGAATCCCTGTCTCTTTGTCTAACAAAGCAAAGCTGAATTTTAGCTAGTGGTCAACTAATGTCCTATTAGAATTCTGGACCTCAGACACAGGCTAGGTGGATCATTCGTATTCAGCTTACATTAGAACCCAACTTAGGCATCAGATACCCTGGGAATTTCTCTTTCTACTGGGCACATCTTACCTTGCCGACATATAAAGGGTCAGTCCCGGTATATTCTTCCAGCACGAAAAACTGATTCCAAACCCAGCTCCTCTTGCTTCGCAGATGTGACTGTGGCCTGTCTGAGAAGAGTGATTCTAGTGCAGCTCCTGGCATTGGAGTGCTGGAGAGAACGGTGGTTGTAAGGTCCATCAGTGCCCAGAAGTACAAGGACGTGCCAAGTCCAAGCTGACTCTTTGCATTGCTCATTCTACCCGTAGTCCACATGGGCTTGCAGGAGTCCACAAGTCAGTAGGATAGGAACCACTAGTGTTCCGTATTTTCCAAATGAAACAAATCAAGCCACAGGTTACTGGAAACTCATTGCTTCCCAAAGGTTTCCGTTCAAGTCAATCCACTTGGAGCTGAAGTCCTGTCAAGTTAAGGGAAACACTGTCAGGGGATTCCTTCCTGGGGGCTGCTTCTCAGTTTGCCAGTAATGGCGGAAAATGTTTGGCTTTCTGCTCAATCGGTCAGCTGGTTAAGTTATCCCTTAAGAAATGTTTTCTTATAAATAATATTATGACCATAAAAGCCCACATATGTTGCTATAATCAACCCCAAACGCTTGGATTTGGATTCTAAGACAGTAAAACTAGTATAAAATCTTCTCAACAGTAGCTTATCTTGAGGGCTAGACTTGCTATTGACTGGCTTGAAAGATTAATAGTATGTTCTTCAAAATGTATGTAATCAGAAAACTTCCTAAACTCTTCAGAATAGCATTTGCTTCTAAAATTTGCATCTGCCAAGGAACATTTCCATCAGCTCGACTGCTCTCTTATTAAACATAGAAACATTAGACTTATTTTTCTTCTGCCATTGACAATCATGTACCTATCCCTGTTATTGACTAGGCTATGAATCGTGGGCTTCATTTATAAGCAGCCATGGACTGCTTCTGACTTTAATCAATCTCTGAACTCATGAGAAAGACGTTCACACTCTACTGCTTCAGCTGTGAAGCGCTGATAGAGGCTGCTAATGTGACCTTTCTAGGATGTGAATGGCCAGTGAATCATCATACCCTTCACAGGGGACTTTTAAAAGTCCTGTTCGTCACATGCCACCATGAGAAAGCTAAGAGTTGATCTAATAGATTTCCTTTCCTGACCCAAAAGACTCATTTAGGCAAAGGAATGTTAACTTCTACCTGGCAAGCACCTTTTCATCAGTCACATTTCTTCTGAGGCTATGGAGTCAGATTTAACCAGTGACCTCAGCCCCAGCTATGACCACATCAACATTTCCTTCCCTTCCATGACTGGGCTTGATGAGGTAGTATTGCACTCAGGCTATTCATCAGAGCAACAGAAGTGTTTTCTTTTTGGGGCTTAATATTTTCACTGATAACTTGAAGAGCTTTTGCTGTGATTTACAACAAATGTGTGCACCTGAAGGTTTCAGATCAGTACAACTAAATGGTGATGGTTTTCATGAAAGTGACCTAGAAAGAAAGCATTGATGCTAAGCCAGGTCCCCCTTCCACCTGTCATCTTCAGTACAGGGCTTAGAGTCTAATACTCATCACTGAGATGCACAAAAAGATTTAAAAATAACTCATATCATTCATACAGTGTCATTCAGTCTGTGAGAAGTCACACCAGTGAGAGATGATGAAGAGGAAGAGTCTGAGGAAACTGCTTCCGTAACAGAACAAGGTGGCCTTGCAAGCTAAGTCTGCCTTATTTAGGCTGATTCATTTGTGATATAGGTAGAAGGTGAGTTCCCAGATAGTAGCAGTTCCTTCTCTTCATGGATTCAACAACAGAAAACCAGACACTCTTTTTTTTCTCGTCCCTGGCTAAGGAGAGGTGTTTTAGAAGGAGGACCCTTCATATGGGAATAAACTCGATGGAATGATAGATGAGGCCCAGATGTGCCTTCCTGGGGACATGAAGTAGAGTATATCACCCCACAGAACTGGTAGCCAGATGGCCATGCTTGACAAGCCATAGGACATGAATAGTCTATGCCTTATCTAGACAGTAGGTCACTCAGGATTTCCCCAAGAGGAGCAGATTAATTTAGACAGGCCAGTGTCTGGTTCTTTCTTTGCCTCTGACTTGTCTATCTCAAGTTATCAAGACAGTGATTGGAGCTCTGCTGATTGACTCTGTGAGTGATCCCCATATTTACTTTCCTTATCTGTTAAGCAGGGACAGTAATTCTTCTGTCTACTTGGCAGGACGCTCTTGAGAATATGATGGGATAATACAGGTTAATGACAAAAGTGACCGCTGGCATTTCTTAAATTACATAAATTGTCTGGATCTTGTGTGAAAATAATGAAGATGAGCATAAGACATATTTCATGGGTACAACTGGGGAGAAAATCCTCCAAGGGCTTGTGATATCGATTATCCCACAAATCTCTGATATGTGGTAAGTACTGTTTGAAAGAAGATTCTGGCTCAGTTCAATTCTATAGTAACCAGTCATAAAGTAGTTAAATAAAGATATTTATGAAGATATTTAACAAGGGGATAGCTACTAGAAAACTCTGTAGTAGTAGGAGAGTTCTTGTGTAGGTTGAATTTATCAACAAAGAATATGCTTTTTGTGTGTGAGCATATGTGCATTTTGACTAATATAGTGATATATATGATTCCTCCCTAGCACTCTTATTAGTGACTTTTCTCTGACTTTCTGAGGACCTTGCTTTAGATTGCATGTACATGTACACATGTATGTAGGTGTTTAAAGGTTTCTGCTTTGCTCCCATTGACTAAATACCATGAACAGAGCAAGATTTGAGAAAATATTGAGGGAGTTTAAGAAGTGAGCACTGTATTCTCCCATCTGTCATAAACTAGACAAGTATTCTTGCCAATTAAACTTTCCTGTCCTTACCTATAGGTATGATCTGAAGAGTTCAAGAAAAAAACTTCCAGTGGAAGTTTTGTGATGAATATGTTGTAAGCAGTTCAATTGCCTCAGCCTTTATCTTCCTCCCTTGCCTACTTGGCCCCTACAAATGAGTGCAAAGATTTTATCTTCTCTCCTTTGACTGTATACGCACAGGTGTGACCCTCGGGTATCTAGGTTGTGTGCTGATCCCTGGGCCCTCTCAGATCCAGTCATAAAGGTTTCCATGCCTGTAAATGCCTCCCACTGTGTTAGGGAACTGGTAGTCACGCACAGTTTTGTTGCCTGATGTTTCTGTCCTGCCTGGTTTCTGTCCTCCCACCAGGTCCCATAGCCGTTTAGCCCCAAAGAAAATCACACAGAGGTCTCCATAAGTTATAAACTGATTGGCCCATTGTTCTTATCTTTGTTAGCCACATGGCTCAGAACCTTTTTCAATAGGGAAGTCACATCCTGCTTCTTCTGTGTATGGAGAGGACTGGGGAGCAATGGGCTTCCTCCTTCCCAGAATTCTCCTGTTCTCCTTGACCCACATATACTTCCTGCCTGGCTACTGGCCAGTCAGCATTTATTTAAAACATAATTGACAGAATACAGAATTGTCCCACACCACTTCCCTGTCTTTTTTTTTTTAAAAAACAAAGGAAAATATCCATAGTCCATTTTTTGGGAATCTGGGCATAGTTTTCCAGGCTACTTCCAGCTGGTTGGGGGCACTGATAATCTTATGGGGACCTAAAGAAAATTTAGAGTTATGATCAAGTCCTGACTGGTATATCCTGTGACGCTTGATCATCTCAGACAACAGTCTTGAATTTGTTCTGGATGTAGAACTCAGACATCTGCCAGCTGTTCCTACCGGAGATGTCTCAGGTTGTCTTCCTTGATCAAACCTGATTTTTCTTAATTCAGAATGAGTCCACAGCCTCTCATTTCCTGTGGAAACAAAAGCAAAATCTCTTCTCCAAAGTAACATACCTTTTGACTTCAATTTTGAAGTCAAGGTATTTTCAAAATACCTATCTTGGATTAATTTAGCAGCATTTGTAAGCAATTATCTTTTAGCCACTGTTGTTCCTTCCTCAGCATTCAAACAAAGAGAGCTTAATAACATACAGTACCCAGATTCTCTGTGTATTTTCCATCTTTATATGGCTTTACTTTAACCTCTATTTCTTTTATATTTACTTTTACTTTTTTGAGACAGGTTCTCTGTATATCTTTGGCTGCCCTGGACTCACTCTGTAGACCAGGCTATCCTTGAACTCATAGAGATCCACCTGCCTCTGCCTCCTAAGTGTTGGGATTAAAGGTGTGTACCACCACACCCAACTACTCTCCTTCTTTTTTATTTTAAGGACTATAACCTTTAGCCTGAATATATTTTTAACACACCGTAAACCATTTAGAGGTTTTCTTTGTCTTTGAATCTCTCTTTACTGTACATCTCTCTTTTTCTGACCACATGAGCCTTTAATTTGCTAAGCAATATGAGAGGATTAAAGCTGTGGTTGTAATGGCTGGATCCAGCCCATTCCTTAGCTTTATGAGATTCCAGGCTCATTGTGGAGGTACCACCAGAGCCATGTTTATTGCCACAACTCTAGGGTGTTTCAAGGTCCCTGCCAGTGAGCAAGCTGCAGCAATGTGCTCAGAAACCATACTCAAATGCTCTGTAGTTGGACTGCCTGCCAGAAAGAGTCATAGTTTACCCTGGCATGATGGCCCAGAAAGCTGGCATTTTAAAATGGTGCGGCTTTTTATCTGCTACAGCTGAAAACCAAAAACCATGAGGTCAGCTTTTCATCAACACCAGTTAAGTGTTTTGTTGCAGGACCTCTTAAAAGAGCTGCAAGGTTTTGCAGCTAAAGCTGAGTGAGGAAGCCTCTCTTAAATGAGAGTGCTTGCTTGCTTCTAGCAAGCAGAGCAGACCTGAGAAATTGCTGCTACCAAGAAGCCATGCTTTGCTCTATTCCTTTCTGTCTAGAATTACTTCCCGAGCTCTGTCAGGCTTTATGTGGATAAAGTCGTCCACACATTGGTGCCATTCTGTCAGTAGCCAGTTGAGGTGGCACATGCCTTTAATCCCAATGCCTGGGAGGCAGAGGCAGACAGATCTTTGTGAGTTCAAGGTGTGGTAGCACACACCTTTAATCCCAGCACTTGGGAGGTAGGGGCAGGTGGATCTCTGTGAGTTCAAAGACAGCCTGGTCTACAGAGGAAGTTCCAGGACAGCCAAAGATACACAGAGAAATACTGTCCCAAAAAGCCAAAAATTAAACATAAAAGAAATAGAGGTTAAAGTAAAGCCACATAAAGATGGAAAATACACAGAGAATCTGGATACTGTTTATGCTCTCCTTGAATTATGCTTTGAATTGTTTGAATGCTGAGGAAGGAGCAACAGCTGCTAAAAGGTATTTGCTTACAAATGCTGCTAAATTAATCCAAGATAGGTATTTTGAAAATACCTTGACTTCAAAATTGAAGTCAAAAGGTATGTTACTTTGGAGAAGAGATTTTGCTTTTGTTTCCACAGGAAATGAGAGAGGATTCATTCTGAATTAAGAAAAATCAGGTTTGATCAAGGAAGACCACCTGAGACATCTCTGGTAGGAACAGGTGGCAGATGTCTGAGTTCTACATCCAGAACAAATTCAAGACTGCTGTCTGAGATGATCAAGCCTCACAGGATATACCAGTCAGGACTTGATCATAACTCTAAATTTTCTTTAGGTCCCCATAAGATTATCAGTGCTCCCAACCAGCTGGAAGTAGCCTGGAAAACTATGCCCAGATTCCCAAAAAATGGACTATGGATATTTTCCTTTTTTTTTTTAAAGAAAGACAGGGAAGTGGTGTGGGACAATTCTGTATTCTGTCAATTATGTTTTAAATAGATGCTGATTGGCCAGTAGCTAGGCAGGAAGTATAGGCAGGACAACCAGACAGGAGGTAGAGGTGGGTAAATGAGAACTGGAGAATTCCTGGAAGGAGGAAGCCCATTCCTCCCCAGTCCTGCCCAGACTCGGAAGAAGGAAGATGTGACCTGCCCTGCTGAAAAAGGTACCGAGCCATGTGGTTAACATAGATAAGAATAATGGGTTAATATAAGATATAAGAGCTAATATGAAACCTGAACTAATGGGCCAATCAGTTTACAACTTATGGAGACCTCTGTGTGATTTTATTTGGGGCTAAAGGGCTGTGGGACCTGGTGGGAAGACAGAAACCCCCAACAAGCAGGCCCTCATGTTACACAGTTTCTGCTTCTTCAGGGTGAAACACATGAGAAACACTCCCTGCCTTCGTTTTCAGAAAGAGAAAAACAGGCTGTACAATAGTAATACTTGTTCTTACCACAATTATAGTTATTTTTCTACAAAAGAGGGGAAAAACAGTTACTAACCATTTTGCAATTGTAGATGATATGATTCTCACATTTGTATTTCTCCTGCAGATATGAATAGATTGCTTGTTTGAGGTTAATTATTGTTCTTTTAAATGAAGATGCTGCCATGAATATCTGTATACAGAAGTCTGCTTTTAGGAGAATACCCATGCCATGGAAAAACCACATTAGTGGAAACTGACTTCTGTGTTAAATGACTCTTTAGAAAGTTCCCCACCCCCTATTCGTCTGAAAGAAAGCAAACAGCTTGATAATGAACACAGTAGGAGGAAATTAAAGTTGTGCTCAAAGCGTGTTCTCAGTGAATTGTTTATTTCTTTACTTAAATTTGTTGTGATATTTAAAATGTAGATGGGAGGGTGGTTACTGCTTTCTCCTTGAAATGAACTGGCTTTAATGGTCTTCCTCTGATTTCTCTCCTCATTATTCCAGTCTTCCCGAGCTTTTCATGGAAATGGAAGAACTGTTCAGAAAACCTCAAATGAGTCTCTGCAGCAGAAGTTGATGCAAGAGACTCCCTGTAGGAAGGGAGTGTGTTTGGTGCACTGATTTAGTGAAGTAGTTAAGCATGTGTTGACAGTGGTGTCTACTAACATATCTGAAATGCTTATCTCTTTAGTAAACTTTACAAAATTTCATGTAAACTTCAGGGACTTGACTTGGATCCACCTCTTGCAGGTCAAATGGATTCTAGAGAAGTATCCCCAAGTTTTTCTACCTATGTATTCCTGAAGGTGGGATCCCTCTCCCCTGATCTCGGGGCTTTCCTCCTCAAACTACTAGGACCATAGGCTTGGAAGTTTCAAATATATACCCAAGATAAAAATTTTCCCCTAGAAATGCAAAGCAAAGCAACTTTAAGATACCATCTTACACCTGTCAGAATGGCTAAAATCAAAAACACCAATAATAGCCTATGCTGGAGAGGATGTGGAGTAAGGGAAACACTCATCCATTGCTGGTGGGAATGCAAACTTGTACAACCACTTTGGAAATCAGTGTGGCGGTTTCTCAGGAAATTGGGAATCAACCTACCTCAGGATCCAGCAATACCACTCTTGGGAATATACCCAAGAGATGCCCAATCATACTACAAAAGCATTTGTGCAACTATGTTCATAGCAGCATTATTTGTAATTGCCAGAACCTGGAAATAACCTAAGTGCCCCTCAATGGAAGAATGGATAAAGAAAGTGTGGAATATATACACATTAGAATACTACTCAGAGGTAAAAAACAATGACATATTGAATTTTTCATGCAAATGGATGGAAATAGAAAACACTATCATTAGTGAGATAACCCAAACCCAAAAAGATGATTATGGTATGTACTCAATCATTAGTGGACCCTAGCCATAAACAAAGAACATTAAGCTTATAGCTCACAAGCCTAGAGAAGCCAAATAGCAAGGTGAACCCAAAGAAAAACATATATAGATCCTCCTAGAAATTGGAAGCAAACAAGATTGCCGGGCAAAAGTTGGAAGCACGGGAGTGGGGACAGGGGTGGAGGTAGGGGTGGGGGTGAGGGTGGGTGAAGGGGAGAGGGAGAGGGAGAAG